>JAKWJA010000458.1:0-123356 GCA_027704765.1 Solanum habrochaites | reverse complement strand
GAAGGGTCGATCTCGACCCTCCACCTCCCCTCAAATCCGTTCGAATCGCCTAGAATTGAGGGAATATTCTTTTTTTTTTTGGATAAAGTTTGGAATCTGAATTCAAAATGGGCCTTAAAGTTTTGGAATTTCCTCGTATATCCCTCCCTTTGGCAAAAAACCCTAATTCTTGGCCTTCATATAGTCTCTTTTTCTTTCCAGCAAGGGATTTTTTTTAAGGGAGAAGCCTGAGAAATTTTTTAGAGGGTTTTTTTTTTTCTTTTTGTTGGAAAATTAGGAAAGATTTTTATTCTAGTCGAGTATTTAGAGAAGAAGTGATGAAAATACAGGAAGAAAGTTGTTTTGACCTTTAGTTGTTCTTTACATAACAAGAAAAAACAAATTGCTATCCAGACTTCCATTCTTTCGCTCGTGTTCAGTTTCTCGTGTTGAAGTCTGTTCTAGCTCGTCATTTGTGTTTCGCTGCCTCTCAAGAGGTAACTTTCTGTTAATTTTGAGTTTGTTTATGTCGGTTGAACATGTATTCCCTTGCGATTACCTGATAAATTTTCCTGAGTGTGTTCCGTCTAAATTATTTCCTTCATCTTACTTCTATAAAATGAGTAACGCGCGCTTCGCTTTCAGGGTAGTTCAATGACTCAGTTCGGTCCATCTTTTATTTTAATTTTTAGTTAGTGCCGTTTCATCTTTGCTGTTTACTCGACTATATTGACATGATGGTATGTTCTCCTTTGTGTCAAAAATGATTTTTGTGCTTCTTTTATCAGTTGTATATGTTTGAAAAGATTTATCCCATTATCCTTGAGTTTAGATTTGGTTTTAGATCACTAACTCTGCCCCTAATTGGTTCAGTTCAGCATTATTGTGACTATCGTGTGACGCAAATGAATTTGCCATCTTGTTCATTTGGTCTCATTTGAATTAATTTATGCTTTCAGTATTCGATGGATATTTTGTTTATGGTTTTGCCGCATTTGCTATTAGCATTCCTGTTTTTGATCGCTACCGTTACCGCAGTTTTTCTGTTGCGAATTTACGCATTTAAAAATTATTCCAAATGGAAGTAAATAAAAGTTGATTGATTCTTTTTTGCAAAATAAAAAGAAAAAAATAATAAGAAAAATGAATCATTGAAGTCTAGCAATGTAGTAAGTCTTTTTTGATCCAATTTGGATTACTGTTTATCAAGATTTCTTATCAAGTTCTAGCTAGTTTATGCAAGGCGTCAGATCTCAAGTCTTGTTGTTCGGTGAAAAAGTTTTTTTTCTAAATTATTAAGTGCTTGGCTTCTTTGTTAAGTTGGACTCGTAGGTTAATTTTTCAAGAATGACAAAGAATTGGACGTTCTTGATAATACAATATTCACTTTCTAGTATAAAGTTTAGTTGCCTAGTAAATTTAGTGCCTGTCTGCTCCTCGATGTGTCTATAATGTTGCTCATGTGGCGGTGATTTTGACTTAAGTATGGGTTTGTTCTTAAATCTTCATCGTTTAAATGCTCTGTATGTACTAAATTTGTTAGCGTCGGATTGTGATGTTTATTATGAAGGAGTAGTACATGAGATATATCACTGGTCAGTCAGTAACATGATTTTTCATTCAATACTATGAGTTACTCTGAGCCATACTCTGTTTGCTTAGCTCTTCATGCGGACGTAGTCGTGTTTTATTCTAGTCGATTTAATTTTGCCTATTTCATGAGAGTTTGGATTATCTTAATGCTTGTTAACTTTTGTTTGGATCAAGTTGGGCCTTTATATCATTTGATCATTAGTCGAAAATGGTGATTGTTTGGAGTATGAGCATACTGACATTAAGCATAATATACATAATATTTTGTTTTATCATATATCTTGTTTAGATTTTAAGGTTAAACATAATTGTCTGGTAGCTTGTTATATGAGTTTAGGTTTTGGTCCGATATTAATTTATTCCTCCCCGTTTATCTTAAATGCAATCAATGCCAATCTCAATTAGGGATAAGTAATCAGCCGTATGACGATGGGAACCGTAAATAGTTGCTTATTTGTCGATGTATTTTGGTTATTTTCCCTCGGGCTGAATACTAGATTTTTTATTGTTTGTCTCCTTGTATTTTATTGCCATTTGAGTTTGCTAAATTTTTGTGTGAAGATACGAATTTGTTTCGTCATCAATAATAGTATTTTCAGCTACTCAACTAGGTTCTTATAATTTTTTAATTTTTATTTTTTGCATGTGAAATTTATCCGAGTACACTATGAACTCTTACCTTCCCTTCGCATCTCGGAGAGTCATAAAGGTTCTAATTCCTACATCGAGTCAACTTCTAAAAACCCGCGAATAGATTTCCAGAGTTGTTGAATCCAAAGCATGTCAAGAAGTCGGAAGATTTGAAGAAGTTGGGCCAAAAGAGGCCCAACTTATTTAATTTCTTTTCCTTATCGCGTTGTATTTGAGCATAAGCCCTTGGCGTTTTTTTTCATTTTTCTGTATTTATTTAATATTTTCTTAGTCTAGGACAGGTGCAAAAGAAAATCAAACAGGTTAAAAACGCAAAACAGGTGGGTCCACATTACGGTCAAGGCGGACAGAACCCGGATTTGAACCCAAATCTCTTTACCTCTCTATCCCTTTATGTGATTTTATACTTTTTTTTTATTCGTCATTAGATTAAGGATTGTCTGGACTCTACCGAGAGATGTGGCAAAAGGAAAAAATGTCCAAATCATCACATACTTCTTCAAGATAGGCCAACTAGCAAAGAATTGAAAAATATATTGTTACCACTAAACGCAAACTATTTGGAAGCCCACGATATACCCCTAATGAGATTATATCGAGAGATGGGGGCATGACAGCCATTTCAGACTATTTCCGAATGAATCCCACAATCACAGCACCTGGAGGCAAACTCAGACTATCTCTTTCCCTGCGTGCCTTTAAGGAACTATGGTGTTCCCTAAAGTTGAAGGAAAGGAAATCGATACCCGGGTCGTGATGGTACTAGAGCCATGTTTAGAGGAATTGGTAGAAAACAATAAGAAAAGAAGTACTGTAGCTTGGCCCCGATCATTTTGGCCGGCATTTATCGATTTTTAAGTCTGTGTAAAATGGGTTCCAATTTTTCCAGGGTTACAACATTCTACTTCAATGGTGGTTGATTGAGCATCTCTGTAAGAGGGATGGCGCCCAGCCACAGGAGTTGGCCAAATCAAGCCTGACCAGTCCTCCTGATAATTGTGAATTCTATCTAAGTGTCCGCATATTTCAAATTCATACAACTAGGGATGCATGGGCGAGGGTATTTTATGATCTGAAAGATGAAAAAATACAGTGGATGTTACCGAACATCAAGTCCAAGAGAACAGAGGCACCATGGGCCAAGCTTCCATTTTTAGTCCTTCCTAGCATTAGAGGATTGCGGCCCTACAACCCGACAAGAGTGATGCAACAATTTGGTAGAACACAGGTTGTACTCGTCCAAGGGAATACTAGCTCTTTTATTGTCGATTATGACGAGAACAACAAAATACCTTTCGCTAAGATCATCCTCTAGGAATGGGCCGGACCTGTCAACATGAAGTGGAATATGGCCAAGAATAGACATAAAGCTGGGTATGTCGACGAATACAAGACATGGTTGCAGAATGATCTGCGTGGTGTAGTGAATTTGATACCATGCACAGGTCGAGAAATTGAAGACGTACAAAAAGGCTTCAGATCCATGCATACCATCTTCAGAAGGAATGGGACCAAAAGGAAGCAAGTATTTCAGAAGAGAGAGTAAGAATTTCAACATAGGGAGCGAGAGTACCAATTTCGAGAGTTAGAAAGAGAGAGAGTTTTAGCTGTGACGTCACAAGAGCTCGCCGACACAAGGGATTTTCTGATGCGTTCGGACACGAACCTGGACGAGCAGATGAACAATTTACGAGCCGTGCCAACATCTTCCAAAGCTGTGTTCGCTGCGCCGTACATGTTCACCTGCAAGTGCATCATCCGCGAAGAAGTAGAGAAGGCCAGAAGAGGAGCCGAGCCATCAACCTTTTAACTCCCCTGCGTGGTATTGTTACTATCTGTATTTTGCATCACATCCCCCTCCCTAAATGTACCCCTTTTGATTTAAAACTATGTAATGAACGCTATGATGTTTAGTGAAGTTTATTTTGGGGATACAACTATTTGTTTAAATTACGCAATACATCCTTCAGATCGCTAGGCCTACCCTTGGCACAAAAGGGTCACATGCATGATTAGGACGCGATATATGTATGTTTAACTGCTTATCTGCTATGTTGCTATAAATTAGGATATCCTAAACTCACTCCTACCCAGAAATTTCCAAAAAATATACAGAAGCCACTATTACAAAATGTCCGACCAAAGTTTTCAAGTCTTAAGTTTATCACTCAAAAGACCTCCTCCTATACAAAAAATCCTGAAACACTGTTCTACCGTCTCAGTAAAGGCAAATTATTTCTTGTGACAAGGGCAAGAACGTCCAGATGGAACTCACTGTAGAAGAACTACGGATAAAGATTGAACGGATCACTCAGGAAGTTCGAAAAGCCAAGGAAGAAGGGCTCAGAGTCGATATGGTCACCACAAATTATAAAGCTGCAGCTTTGACGTTGGATGAGGATCTGACATTACAGATGAAAAGAAAGAAAGATGTTGAGATGGAGATAGAGGGCTTGAGAGAGAAGTTAGACACGCTTCGTTTGAAAGTGCAATAAATAGCGAGAGAGGCGAGGATAGATTCGGAGACCGCCGCTCTATTAGCTTAAAGTGTGTTACTTTACAAGGAATTGACAGTCCATAGCAACCTGATGGACGGAAAATACCCCGCCTACGAGCAAGGACCAGCCAATAGGGGTCCCGACAAAGCTCACCCTGAAGTAACTGAGGAGGATGAAGGAGAGGAAATCGTCTACAAGCCTCCATTCCTAGGTCGTCTGAAAGGAAGAAAATAATGCTGCAACAAGAAGATAAATGACTAATGTGTCATATCATTTCATATTTTAAAAGCTCTGCTGTTTCCTTTCAATTTCCTTGTAATCGTGATGAACAAATAAATGAAAATGTTTTATCTTGTACTAGAATTACGTTGGGCTTGAATTCTCCTTGTGAGATACGTAGGCAGCGTTCCTAGCCGCGGTCAGTATCTTAAAAAATTTTCATTTCCCCTCCATGTTATGAGAAGATATGAAGACCAGATCAATCGACATCAAAGATCAGCTGCATGAATACCACAACTCAACATGATTTAGCCTTCCTGAGACAAGCGTCAAAACTAAAACAAACAAATTCCTGTTTGTTAAAAAATGTGTTTCCATCCTCACTCGTGGGTTAAAGATATCCTCAAACAAAACAACTTGTGTACTTATTTTCTCACTATGTGATATCATGCATTTGGTACTCTGAATCTGCATTGAAAAATCCTCTTTTAGTTGTTTTCCTTCTTCGGTACTTTGAAAATGATCTGTGTCGATCAAAAGTTGGCAGATTATCCTTATTTCACCAGATCAAAATGTCCCGCAGATTCTTTCCCTAGACAAAGCTCAGACAGAGGAAAGGCAGTTAAAGGGAAAAATAATGAAGAAGTAAGTCTTTTTGATGTGGTGGTAGCTTAACCCACGTAGCAGAACAGAATGAGTTGATTATGCAGGTGATGCAGCAGATTCAGAGATGAGGGTGGAAATACAATGGAGACAGGATCTTCCTCAACCGGGATTTGCTGCTAACTCCGCCGATGGGAGGCCTCCAATCTACTTCCCTTCCTCAAATATGGATCCAACTCAGAACCAGACATCTACGCCTATTCATAATCCATCGGTTATAGATCTGACTACCCAAAATCCCCAATATGCTTCTGCATCCTACCAAACTCCATCTCCTCTTCAAAACAACCATCCTCAAATGCCACCCCATCCTCAAAATACTCACCATCAAACCTCTTTACCGCCACAAAATCAAAATCAAAACCAAAATCAAAACCGAAATGCTTTTAATCCCCAAACACCTCATCACCATTTGAATAAAAACACCAATCCTCAGTCCTACCCACAGAATTACCACCAATCCTCTGTAGCTCCACCCCTGCTAAAGAGAGCCACTTTCCAAGTTCCCGTCCCTGCCGAGCACGATGTGCACGGTTCTGAGTTAGACCATTACGAGGAACAAGAAAAAGCAAAGGAAGATGTAAGGGTCGATCTAAAAGAGGAGATCAAGAAGTCCATGTAGGACATACAATTCATCCCCGACGTCGCTTGACTTAGTTACAAGGACTTGTGTATCCACCCAAATTTGGACCTTCCAAAAGGGTTCAAGATTCCAAAGTTTGACACCTTCGGAGGAGTGGGCAACCCTATGGCTTATTTGAGATCCTACTATGACCAGCTTGTGGGTGTTAGAAGAGACAAAGCTTTGTTGATGCGGCTTTTTAGCCGAAGCGTGTGTGGAAAAGCTCTCGAATGGTTTACCTCGCATGAAACCAGACAATGGCCCTACTGGAATGCATTGGCCAAAGATTTTATCGATCGATTTGCTTACAACGTAGAAGTTGTTACCGATCGATACTCTTTGGAGAAGATGAAGCAAAATTAAACCAAAACCTATAGGTAGTTCGCCTATTGGTGGAGAAAACAAGCAGCAAGGGTAAGGCCACCCATGACCGAGAAATAAATCATTGAAGTGTTCGTGCGTGGGCAAGAGCCGCAATATTATGACAGAATCATGTTGATCGTTGGAGCAAAGTTTCTCGAGATAGTCAAGATTGGTGAGACTATCGAAGACAATTTAAAATCAGGGAAGATAGCCCGTGTAGCCGCACCACATGGATCTTCAGGGTTATTGAGAAAGAAAAGAGAAAAAGTTGCTGCTATTTCTTATGGGGGAAGGAAAACCCTGAGAATCTCATCATATTCCTAAGGTAAATCCCGGCCTTCCCCAAAATCCTACCAATCTTGTTACACACAATCTAGTCATCCCAATAATCAGAATGCTACCTCCATTTATCCAAACGTCCAAGCTCCCGTATACCAAAGTATGCCCCTCAATTACCAAAGTCCATCTCCCATTTACCCAAATCATCCTCCACCCTATCCAATTCAATTTCCCTACCAGAGTGTTGCTCCCAATTGCGCTAATGTACAGTCGAGCTACCGAGCACTCCCACCTGTTTATCAAGTCCAAGCTCCACTCTACCAAAATCATCTTCCGAATTACCAAGTTCCATCGCTAAATTGCCAAAAAAATCCATATCCCAGAAGCCAAGCTCCCTGTCCAAATACATAAAATTATCAACAAGTGCCTCCTCCTCAACAAGGTAATTATGACCCTCCCCGACCCAAATTTGAGAAGAGTCCTTCAAGGGACTTTACTCTACTCGCTGAAAGCCGGACCAAACTGTATGAGAGATTGGCTGCGGCTGGATACATCCACCCTGTGGGGCCCAAACCCGTGGATGTCAATTAAAAGTTCTACAAACACAATACTAAAGATTGTATCAACCTCAAGCACAAAATTCAGGATCTAATTGATCAGGATACAGTCTCTCTTCAACCGGTGGAACCAAATGTCAACACAAACCCGTTGCCGAATCATGGAGGTAGAAATGTCAATATGATTGAGACAAATGAAGACTGGTGCCAAATAAAGATGATTACTCTCATCGTTCACGATGATTTGGAAAGGGCTGTCGCTTCTTTAAGCGTCAAAGAGAAGAGAGAGTTTTTTATTTTTACACCTTCAAAGGTTGTTGCCTTGGTGCAATCAGAAACTCTCGTCAAGCCTAAGTTTGTTATTGAAACTGCTGCTGCTCAAGGCATGAACAGGTCTGGAATGTGTTACACTCCTGACGAGCTTTCTCTCGGAGGACAGAAAAAGGATCAGGCTAAGAGGCCGATAAGCAAAGGAGAAGTGGAGTAGTTCAGGAGGAGAATGCAACCAAAATATTACTCCATAGTTAAGCATTTCGAAAAGACCCCGGCTCAAATCTCCGCATGGGCCCTGATGATGAGCTCTCAATTCCACAGGCAGGCCATAATGAAAGCTCTCGAAGACATGTACGTACGCGAAGGTACAAGCAGTGATAACGTGGCCGTCATGATTCATTAGGTTATTCAAGGTCATCGAATCAGCTTTTGTGACGATGTGTTTCCTGTTGAAGGGAGGTCACTTCACAAGGCGCTGCACATCACTGTGATATGCCGAGAAAAAGTTGTCAACCGTGTCTTAGTAGATGATGGATCTGGTCTGAATATCTGCCTGTTGTCAACGTAGAGGCAACTAAAGTTTGACCTTGGGAAACTAGAGCAAAACCAGATCAACATGAGATCCTTTGATGGGGTTCGGAGACACACATTTGGAGCAGTGAATTTGACCATTCAAATTGCCCCCACAGAATTTGGCGCAATTTCAGGTTTTTGATATCGATACCAATTACAATCTGCTTCTAGGAAGGACATTCATCCATATGGCTGGGGCCGTCCCCTCTACTCTACATCAGATGATGAAGCTCGTGTGGAAGAATGAGTCGGTTATTCATGGAGAGGGGAGTCACCTTGGCAGGAAGGTGCCGATCATTGATGAGATATCTCGAGGTACAGACTTTTACACGTTAGAGATGGTAAATTCCACCAGCGAAGACTTGTTCCCACTACCCCATGCCTTCCGCGTACAAGATGATAGCCATTGTGATGCTACATAATGGTTTTAAGCCAGGCGTTGGATTGGGAAGAGGTTCACAAGGAATTATTGAGCCTGTTTTGGTCCTCGTTAAGGGATCCATATATGGTTTGGGGTACATACCCACAGACGATGACGTGAAGATGAAGAAGAAAAATAATCAAGCATTGGCTAAACCGATCCCACATCTGTATCAATCCTTTTCGATCCGGGAGTGTGCCGAACATGAAGACCTTAGGGAAGGAATCTGTGAACTCTTCGAGGAAATCGATGATTTTGTTGAGGAGGAGGTCAAGCTAGCTGGTATTCGCGATGCTGAACCAGAGGAGGTTCTACAAAACTAGACCTCCACGCCGATCCTGATAACCCAAACTCTTCGGTAGAAGGCGTCATTTCATGCACACATTAAATCGGTGGTAGTCCAGAGAGGACCGAGACCCACCATTTTTGCATTTTCTTAACTGTTCAAATTTTTGAATTTTCATTGTGATGTTCAAAAAAGGCAACATGGCCCATGCCATGGCCAAAGTTTGCATTGTTTTTAAATTAAAGCCTCTTTGTTTTTAACTTTATTTATTTAGTTGTTTGTTATACCTTACTTTCCTAATTTTGTCTGTTTATGATTACAGTAACATAAGTTACAGACCTGCCAATGTCATGTCATGTCACGAGCTAAATGAACAAAATGAGGCAGGTGACGACAAGGTTGACGATTATGACGAAGAAAGTGAGGAACCATATTATGTCGCCGAGGAATTTTGGCAGTTCGAGAATCAGCATAAACCAAATCTAGAGGAAACGGAAACGGTGAATTTGGGAGATTCAGAATGTGTTAAAGAGGTTAAGATCAGTATCCACCTAAATGAAGCTCAGAAAGAAGGCCTAATTCATTTGCTTGCTGAATATACTGATGTATTCGTTTGGGAAGTTGGTGACATGCAAGGGTTGAGTACCGATGTCGTATCTCATAAGCTGCCGATTAACCCGGGGTTCGATCCGATGAAGCAAAAAACTCAAAAATTCAAGCCTGGACTATGTTTGAAGATTAAGAAAGAAATCACAAGGCAAATGGAGTCCCGATTGGTGGAAGTGACACAATATCCAACTTGGCTGGCCATTGTTGTTCCGGTCGCCAAGAAAGACGCGAAGATCATGATTTGTGTTGAATATAGAGATCTCAACAAAGCTAGCCCGAAGGATAATTTTCCATTTCCGAATATTCATATTTTGATTGACAACTGTGCTAGGAATGAGATGCAGTCGTTTGTGGACTGTTATGCAGGCTATCACCAAATTCTGATAGATGAGAAAGACGCATAAAAGATTGTTTTCATTAAACCGTAGGGTTTATATCAATACAGGGTGATGCCGTTCGGCCTCAAGAGTGCGGGTGCAACCTACATGAGAGGTATGATGACCATTATTCACACATAATCCTTAAGGAGATTGAAGTGTATGTGGGTGATGTCATAATCAAGTCCCGCGAGAGTTCGGACCACTTGACACATCTAAAGAAATTTTTTGATCGTCTGCATCGTTACAACATGAACTTGAATCCCGCCAAATGCTCTTTTTGAGTTCCAACCAGGAAGTTGTTGGAATTTATAGTCAGCAGAAGGGGTATTGAGCTCGACCCTTCTAAGATTAAATCAAATCAAGAACTACCTCTGCAAAAGACGACAAAAGAGGTGATGAGTTTCTTAGGAAGGTTGAAATACATTAGTTTATTTATAGCTCAATCAACCGTGGTGTGTGAGCCTATTTTAAAGCTTCTGAAGAAAGACGCCCCGACAAAGTGGACTAAAGAGTGTCAGAATGCTTTTGACGCTATCAAAAACTATTTGTCAAAGCCACCAGTATTGGTTCCTCCGCGAGAAGGGAGTCCTTTGTTGCTATACTTATGTGTCTCAAATAGCACATTCGGATGCGTACTTGGTCAACACGATGAGATAGGAAATAAGGAAATGACTATCTATTATATAAGCAAGAAGTTTACTCCATACGAGTCTCGTTACACTTTGTTGGAGAGAACGTGTTGTACTTTGACGTGGCTTGTCCAGAAGTTGAGACATTATTTGTCTTCTTATACTACATACCTCATTTCCAGAATGGATCCACTGAAGTAGATGTTCCAGAAGGCAATGCCGACCGGAAAGTTATCTAAATGGAAAATGTTGTTGAGTGAGTTTGACATTGTGTATGTGAATCAGCAAGCGATAAAGACACAGGCTTTGGCTGATCATCTTGTAGAAAATCCTTTTGATGAAGAGTATGAACCGCTTAAGACTTATTTTCATGATGAAGAAGTGTCATTTGTGGATGAGGATATTTCTGAAGAGTATCCTATTTGGAGATTATTCTTTAATGGAGCGGAGAATAAAAAAGGTAAAGTTATTGGAGCAGTCTTAGTGTCAAAATCTGGTCAGCACTATCCCATGGTGGCTAAGCTTCGATTTAATTGCACGAACAACATGGCCGAATACGAAACTTGTGTTCTTGGTTAGAAAATGGCCATCCACATGAATGTCTATGAGTTTTTAGTTATTGGAGACTCAGATCTTTTGATTAATCAAGTCCAAGGAGAATGGGCTGTGAAGAACCCAAAGATTATACCTTACGTATAGTACGTGCAGAAGTTGTGCAAAAGATTTCGTAAGATCGAGTTCAGACATACTCCTAGAATACATAATGAATTGGCCGATGCTCTTGACACCATCACTTCGATGATTTAACATCCGGACACATATTATATTGATCCTATGGATATAGAGTTGAAAGGACATCGAGTCCATTGTTCTCATGTTGAAACAGAACTAGACGGTTTGCCTTGGTATTTTGATATAAAGAAGTATTTGGAATCCGGAACTTATCCTGAAGATGCTACTGCCAACCAAAAGAAGTCGATACACCGTATGGCTCTCAATTTCATTCTAAGTGGAGAATTACTTTATAGGATGACTCCAGATTTTGGTCTTCTAAGATGTATAGATGTTGTTGAAGCTGTGAAGCTTATTGAACAGATTCATGCTGGAGTTTGTGGTACGCATATGAAGGGGCTCACTTTGGCATGAAAGATCCTACGAGCCGGATATTTCTCGATGACTATGGAGAATGATTGTTGCAAATTTGTGCAAAAGTGCCACAAATGTCAGGTGCACGGTGATTTGATCAGAGTGCAACCTCATGAAGTTAATGCTATGATTTCACCTTGGCCATACGTATCTTGGGGAATGGATGTCATCGGTCCAATAGAGCCAACCTCTTCTAATGGACACAGATTCATTTTGGTCGCCAATGATTATTTCACTATGTGGGTGGAAGCAGCTTCTTAAGAGTCGGTAATAAAGAAAGTGGTGGTTGATTTTGTTCGCAACAATCTGATATGTAGATTTGGGGTGCCAGAATCCATCATTAGTGATAATGGTGCAAATCTCAATGTCACTTTATGAGAGAGATATGTGTGCAATTTAAGATTACTCATCAAAATTCAACTGCTTATCGTCCCCAAATGAGCGGAGCTGTAGAGGCCGCCAATAAGAATATCAAAAGGATTTTGAGGAAAATGATTGACAAGCATCGATATTAGCATGAGGTGTTACCATATGCTTTATTGGGATACCGCACGACTGTCAGAACATCGACTGGTGCTACGTCTTACTTACTAGTATATGGAATAGAGGCAGTCATACCTGCTGAAGTTGAGATAATGTCATTGAGAATCATCCAGGAAGATCAGTTGAGTAATGTTGAATGGGTGAGCAAGCGGATTGATCAATTAACTTTGATTTATGAGAAGATAATGGTTGCCGTCTATCATGGTCAGTTGTATAGGCAGAAAATGGTTCGTGCCTTTCACAAGAGAGTAAGAGCTAGAGTTTTCAAAGTTAGTCAATTTTTCCTTAAGCTCATTTTTCCTCATTAAGACGAATACAAAGGAAAATTCGCACCAAACTGAAAGGTCCTTACATGGTTCATAAAGTATTATCTGGAGGTGCTTTGGTCCTGTAGGAGATGGATGGAACCATATGGCCAAAACCGATCAACTCAGATGCCGTCACGAGATACTACGTGTGAAGCTGCGGCTTATATTTCTTTTATTTACTTGTAATCATAATGTTTTCTTATATTCGTTTTTCTAAAATTCTTATCCCTCCTGTAATGAACTACGTCTGACCTTAATTCTCAAGAATGAGATACATAGGTTGCCTATGTCGGCTTCGGTCACCCCATTTAACCCTTTTAATATTTTATTGTATTTGAACTACGTTCGACCTGAATTCTCAAGAAAGAGATACGTAGGCGGCCTATGTCGGCCTCGGTCGGTTTCTCTGTAGTTTTTCTTACTTTGTCAACCTTCTAAGAGGGGAAACTATGTTTGACCTGATTCCTGCCTCAACGGGATACGAAGGCGCCACAAGTGTTCGGTCATATCTTCCGTTAAGATTTCTATTCCTCTTTACAATAGAAACTGCGACAGAATTTTTTAGGGGGACTAAAAAATTCTCAGAAAAAAAAGATTCTTCCTCAGCAAGTCAAGACAGATGTACTTCGAGATTTGCAATTGGTACATGATTTTGAGAAGATCTCAAAATTTCGTGATCTGCTTAGTTATAGTTGAAACATAAGCAAGACAGTTAACTAGGACAGAAATTTTGAGGATGGCCCCAAAATTTCAGCATGGGTTTATCTACGAGTCCCAACTAACTCTGAAACTCCCCAGCGAATAATTGGATAGATCTCAAAGCATCAGAATTAAAAAAGTTTGTTAAGTCTGATATAAGACGACTTGGTAGTGACATTTTTAAGATACTATCTCTCAAAAATTTACTTCTCTTAAATTCCCTTTTATGTTTCATTTATTTTGCATAAAATACTTTGTCTTATCTATTAAGAGTCGGGAGATCATAAAATCAACCGGAGATAGCAGGATTACGAGAAGACAACTGAAGAAATCGACACAAATCAGTTCATTTTTACAACTAACAATTTTTTTGTGGACGCAGGTTTATAGCTTTTCTTTGAAATCGGCAAATTCTTCCGATGAATGAATACAGAGAAGTCAGAGGAGGAGAAAACCATCCAAGAATCATCTTATGTCACTTATGTCGAAGACTTGGGAATATGAATTGTTTATTTCAATCAATTTCCAACAACATGAAACTTGTAAAGAACGTCTAGCTAGATTCAAAGATGAATCAAGCGAAAATCTTAAGGGAGAGTTTACGTCTTCCGTAAAGGATGCTATTTGCATCAAATTACCAAACAAGATAGTGTTGTTACACGAAGGGGGTCATTTATTTTCTTATCGATCAAGACGGTGCTTTACCCAGAGGAAACAATTATTTTATTGTCGATCAAGGCGATGTATTATCTAAAGGTCATTTTACCGTTATCATCATTGGAGACGATATGAAAATCATGCATCGCGAGTCAATGTCCATGCATGCATCGTGGAAAATCATGCATCGCGAGTCAATATCCATACATAGCGGAAGATCATGCATCGCGAGTTAATATTCAAGCCTCGGGGGAAGATATTCATACCCCGCAAGAAATTATGCATCACGAGAAGATTCTATGCCTCGTCGAAACTTACGCATCGTGAGAAGATTTCATACCTCGCAGAAATTTATGCGTCACGAGAAGATTCCATGCCTCGTAAAAATTTATACATCGCGAGAGTATTTCATACCTCGCTGAAATTTATGCATCACGAGAAGATTCCATGACTCGTTGAAATTTATGCATCGTGAGAGGATTTCATGCCTCGCAGGAAGATTCATACCTCGTAGAAATTTACATATCGCGGGAAGAAATTCATGCTCCGCAAGAAGGCATGCACGGCTAAAAAAGGAAATTGTGCACCCAAAGAGAAATTCCAACGGCATCAACTGCATTCTTTTATTTTGATAAAAGTAAACATCAAGAAGAGCATCGAAGACGACGTCAACAGAAATACTAGCACACGGCATCAACTTTCCTTTATGTTGACATTAAATAAAGAAAACATTGAAGATTATATTGCAAACACAAGACATCAGATTTATTTGCTTTACGTCAAACCAATCGAGTTAACGACAAATGAGAAGGAGAACAACTCAGTGTCGAAACAGTGTGGACGACATCAAAAGGGATGCAACACAACGTGGAAATTTTCTTGGCAGCGAACTGGAACATAGTCCAAATAGGATTGTCAAACTCTTAGGACGCAAGCTGAGGAACGACTTCCACCATAATCAAACCACACCCATAAAAAAAGGCATGTTGGTTTTTTTTTGCTTTTTGTCAGTTTCGGTCTCGCATCCTGAAATTTTGGTATTTTGCCGGAGGAAAATTTCCAATCTGAGTGACAATGCACCAAGAGTTTGGAAATTATGTCCGTGTAAGTTCTTACCTATGGATGTTAGCGCACCACATTCATGGCTAACAGGTTACAAGCCTCCTTTTCATACTCGTTTAATTTGTTACTTATCCAAAACCAAAGGTTATCTAGCATAATAGATTTCTTTACCAACCGATCCTGTCAAACTATAAACAGTCTGATTCCTGAAGATTAAGGATATCTAGGCGGGTTCAATGTTAAAACTCAGCTGTATTCCAACATTTACTCTTAAATCTTATTCTCAAGCATTTCGGTGCCTTCATAATTTGGTATTAGGATGACTTTTGAATTTTTTGAAAATCGTGCATTAAATCAAGCATATCGAACTACAAGCGGCCTGAGTTCTCGTATAGTCTGAGATATGTAGGAAACCCGTATCTAGGGTTCGGCCATAATTTCCGAAATCCATATCAAATCTTGTTGAAAAGATGAATTTGTGGTCGGTCAAAATTGGATTGGTCAATTTCATTTTCCTCGAATTGCTGGCACCAATCCTAGTAAAATGAGGGACAATTGTTGACAACCAATTTTGGCTCTCTACGATAAATTAATTCACGAGCTTCTTAAGATTCCAAGCGATTTAAAATAATAGATATTTTGTGAAATTCAAATATACCTTTCAAAACATATATATGTAAGCATATTTTTAAGAATGTGTGAAAATCGTCTTAAAAATTTTATTTTTTGTTTGAATGTTTTACTAACTAGTTATGCAATAGTTTATTCTCTATTTTGGAACTAATTATTTTAATTACGTTAATTATTTTGTCTCGTTGAAGTTAAGAGGCTTATGCGATTAATTCATAGTGATTTTTTTTTATCTTTCAAGTTTGTTTGGACCAACCAAATTTGGGATTTTTCTTTTATTATCAACAGCCCACTCCTCCCAATTTCTTTTTCCCACCTTCCCAGCCCAATAATTCTAGCCTAAAATTTCCGCCATTTTCCGTCAGCCCGTGCAAACCTTAACATTCCCAGCCCAACTTTATGTTATTTCTAGTCAGCCCAACCCCTTTTTATTTTATATCTGACCTTTCTTTTACGTCATTCCAACCCAATGCAAAAACCCCCAAATCAACCCTTTTCTCCCGACCGACCCCACCACCCAAGTTCTTCTTCCCTAGAAAATTAAAACCTAGGAGTTTCTGCAGCTTCAACAAGTATGAAATCCAATTTCATGCGTTCTTCCTTTTCCCTCATCCAAATCGCACATGGAAAGAACGCAGCAACAGAAACCTGCAATTTTGCTCTATCCGTATGACCTTCGCAGCACACAAGACACGCAGAATCGTGCTTGGTTTTGTAGGACCGATCCACGTCGCTTGCCCAGAACGAAGGGTCGATCTCGACCCTCCATCTCCCCTCAAATCCGATCGAATCGCCTGGAATCGAGGGAATATTCGGTTTTTTTTATAAGGTTTGGAATTTGAATTTCAAATGGGCCAAAAAGTTTTGGAATTTCCTCGTCTTTCCCTCCCTTTGGCAAAAAACCCTAATTCTTGGCTTTTATATAGTATCTTTTTCTTTATAGCAAGGGATTTATTTTAAGGGAGAAGCCGGAGAAATTTTTCAGAGGGTTTTGGTGTTTTTTTAGTTGGATAATGTGGAAAGATTTTTATTCTAGTCGAGAATTTAGAGAAGATGTGATGAAAATACAGGAAGAAAGTTGTTTTGATCTTTAGTTGTTCTTTACATAACAAGAAAAACAAATTGCTATCCAGACTTCTATTATTTCTTTCGTGTTCAGTTTCTCGTGTTGAAGTCAGTTCTAGCTCGTCGTTTCTGTTTCGCTGCCCCTCAAGAGGTAACCTTCTATTAATTTTGAGTTTGTTTATGTCGGTTGAACATGTATTTCCTTGTGATTACCTGATAAATTTTCCTGAGTGTGTTCCGTCTAAATTATTTCCTTCGTCTTACTTCTATAAAATGAATAACGCGCGCTTCGCTTTCAGGGTAGTTCGATGACTCAGTTCGGTTCGTCTTTTATTTTAATTTTTAGTTTGTGGCATTTCTTCTTTGCTGTTTACTCGACTATATTGACATGATGGTATTTTCTCCTTTGTGTCAAAAATGATTTTAGTGCTTCTTTTATCAGTTGGATACGTTTGTAAAGATTTATCCCATCATCCTTGAGTTTAGATTTGGTTTTTAATCTTTAACTCTGCCCCTAATTGGTTCAGTTCAGCATTATTGTTACTATCGTGTGACGCGAATGATTTTACCATCTTGTTCATTTTGTCTCATTTGAATTTATTTATGCTTTCAATGTTTGATGGAGATTTTGTTTAATGTTTTTCCGCATTTGCTGTTAGCATTCCTATTTTTGACCGCTACTGTTACCGTAGTTTTTCTGTTTCAAATCTCCGCATTTAAAATTTTTACTTATTGCTTCTTTGTTGGAAAATAAAAAGAAAAAAAATAATAAGAAAAATGAATTATTCAAGTCTAGCAATGCAGTGAGTCTTTTTTTTAATCCAATTTGGATCACTGTTTATCAAGATTTCTTACCAATATATATCTATATTTGATTCTAAAATGCATGAGTCGCCAACCGTTTTGTCTTTCTTAGAGTTTCAAGTTCTATCTAGTTTATGCAAGATGTCAGATCTCGAGTCTTGTTGTTCACTGAAAAAGTTTTTTTTTTCTTTCTAAATTATTAAGTGCTTATCTTCTTTGTTAAGTTGGACTGGTAGGTTGATTTCGCAAGAATGAAAAAAAATTGGACCTTCTTGATAATACAATATTCACTTTCTAATATAAAGTTTAATTCCCTAATAAATTTAGTGCCTGTCTGCTCCTCGATGTGCCTATAGTGTTGCTCATGTGGGGGTGATTTTGACTTAAATATGGGTTTGTTCTTAAATCGTCCTCGTTTAAATGCTTTGTATGTACTAAATTAGTTAGCGTCGGATTGTGATATTTATTATGAAGGAGTAGTACGTGAGATATATCAATGGTTAGTCAGTGACATGATTTTTCTTTCAATACTATGAGTTATTTTAAGCCATACTCTGTTTGCTTAGCTCTTCATGCCGACGTAGTCGTGTTTTATTCTGGTCGATTTAATTTTGCATATTTCATGAGTGTTTCGATTATCTTAATGCTTGTTAACTCGTTTGGATCAAGTTGGGCCTTTATATCATTTGATCATTAGTCGAAAATGGTGATTATATTTGCCTATGGATTCAATTTAAATATGAGTATTTCCTTGTTTTACCTGCCAATTATCAAATCTTTCTTGAATTGTATGTTAAAATTTGTTTGGAATTTTATTTTATTTTGCCTCGTGTCGTAGTCATACTATTTTAAAATTTCATCATTAAGATTGTCTGGAGTAGGAGTATACTGACAGCATAATGTACATAATATTTTATTTTATCATATATCATGTTTAGATTGTAAAGTTAAACATGATAGTCTGGTAGCTTGTTATATGAGTTTCGGTTTGGGTCCGATATTAATTTATTCCTCCCTGTCTATCTTAAATGTAATCAATGCCAATCTCAATTAGGGATAAGTGATCAGCCGTATGACGATGGGAAATATAAATAATCGCTTATTTGTCGATATATATATATGTATATGATAGGAAGAAACAATGACTAACTATTCATTCGATGAAAACTCCTAAAAGGTCCAGAATTAGCACAAACAGTTTCTTCTTTAGTTCCATCATCACCCTTCTTCACAAATTCACGACATCTATCAACCGAATAGTCACCAAACTTAGCTTCATGATTTTTAGGCATATACGATATTTTATCGTCATATCACCATTTGGATTTTAGGTTGTGTTGCTTGTCTTTTGCTTTTTTTTAAAAAAAAAATTTTGGCTAAAGCTTTAAGGGTGAAGTTTTAGTTTTTGCCTTTTGGTTTGAGTTTAAACGGTCTTTAATAGTGTGAATAATTGTTTAATTTTCAACACACAATTAATTTTCTATTGACAAAATTTGTGATGAGATTATCTATAATAAAGTAAATTTACGTAAGTGATGCTTCATTAAAACATTGTGTAAAAGGTATTTTTAATGAAACATCAGTTACGTAAATTTACTTTACTACAAATAATCTCATTACGAATTATGTCAATAGAAAATTAATTGTGTGTTGAAAATTAAACTATTATTCACACTATTAAAAGGCGTATAAACTCAAACCAAAAGGCAAAAACTAAAACTTCACCCTTAAAGCGTTAGCCAAAAAAAAAAAGGAAATGACAAGCAACACAAGATAAAATTCAAATGGTGATATGAAGATAAAATATGGTATATGCCTAAGAATCATGCTACTATGTTTAGTGACTATTCAGTTGATAGATGTTGTGAATTTGTAAAGAAGGGTGATGATGAAAATAAAAAAGAAACTGTTTGTTGAATGAGATATAAGATTAAATTAAGTTAAATTAATCAACTTAACTTTACATACATGATACATAACAGTGACTATATGTGCATGATACATAACAATGAGTAGATGTGCATAAAACATAACATTAACTTAATGACAAATTATATACAATATATCAGAAACATACCTTTGGAGTAACATTGACTTGTTGTTCACCCTCGTTAACAGAAACACCAACACCATCCTCAGCTACATCCCCGCATCATCAGTGACTTGATGTTCACCCTCGTTACCAGAAACACCAACACCATCCTCAGCTACATCCCCCGCATCGTCAGTGACTTGATGTTCGCCCTCGTTACCAAAAATATCAACATCATCCTCAGCCACACCACCCATATCAGCAAGATCAATCCGTATTTGTGGAGATGTTTGTTTCTCAAAATAAAATGTGCTTGAATTAGTCTCAACATTGATGTTTTCCTTGCGTCGAGATTGCATCAACTGGGAGTGATTTTTCTTTATCAATATAACCAGTTCCTTAAATTTCTTGTCAACCGTGAATTATAAATACATTTAGGATAAATATAAATTACATTTTGGTAAATATATCAAAATAATTAACTTACGTAATTTTTCAAATGATATTTCAACCCTTCAATATTTGGAAATACATAGTTGACTTTTTGAGAATCTGTAGAACCATGTACATCAGTAGCCGGGTTCGGAGGCACGTCTGGAATAGAAACATGTACATCAGCAGTCAGGGTCGGAGACACAATTGATTGATCACGATGACTGGCTTCTGAAACCTTTGTTTTATGTTTGACCACTTTTTTCTTCTTTTTAGGGGTGGTGGAGGAGATGTATCAGACACTCTAGAAGATCTCCTCAATAACTGTTCGGGTGTTTTCTTGGACAAAACATCAAAATCATCTTCGTCATTTGGTTGTACTAAGAGTGGTTAACAAGGAGGAGCATGTTCAACTTCAACTAAGTCAAAAGCTTCAAGTTCCTCCGTTGTTGGGACAATGTTTGAACAAGCATTTTGAATGTATCACAACACAGAAAATAATTTAAATGTTAAGACAAGAAATAATATATCACAACACAGAAAATAATTAAGGCACAACACAATGTATCACAACACATAAAATAATGATATTAAAAAGACAAACTTGAAATATTTAATATTCACAGTAAAAATGGATTTAGTTTTACCTCTTGGAAAATGCTAGACATAAGCATTTCAAACATTGCCTTATCAGACACACCTCTCCAATTACACATTCTTTGGATGACATTCCGTTCTTTCACAACAATTTCAAAATTTAACTGGGATGCACATTCGTATATCCATATGTTTAGTGCATACGGAAGTCCATATAATTGGTACAATTTTTCGCTAACATCAAAAGCATGTCTAAGTGAACTGATGAGCTTTGAGAATTAGAGCTTACCCTAAGGATAATCTCGATATCTACCATCTGCAACCATCAGAAAATTCATAATAGATATAATTGTATTATCAAGATTAGTCAATACAAATGTATGAATAAAGAACAACATAGACATTTGGAGTGCATCCTGATCGTTCTCCCAGTTGCCCATCTTAGATTGTTGGACTAGTTAATTCTTGGTAACACTATTCACTGCACTAGAAAAATAGTTCTAGAATAGCATACAGGGAGTTGATTCTGGGTATTGGAAATCATTGGTATTGCCTTTGACTTTAACTCCAGTTATTATTGCAAATTCATCTATACCATATTTCAGGATACACTTATTCTCATGTCTAATGTGCAAGACATAGAGTTGCCTTGTTCCAACTCTAACAACAACAAGCACTTAAAGATTTGGCCTAAAAATTACATTTAGTAATATCTTATAAGGGTCCAAATATTGTATCCCTAAACAGTTAGAATACATCTCCCTTATAGAGTCTTGAAAATCCTTTAGAAAATTGATGCTAAAATTGACAGCAAACCTTATTGGATCTGTTGGTATCTTTTCTTTATCTTGTACTTGAGTGACTGCAATTTGAAAAAAATACAATTTTTAATGATATTGAATATACATACTAACTAAAACAACAAATCCCTTTATGATACATGATACCAGTTTTCAAAGATTCATGATACATAAAAAAACATCTGATACACATTTAATTCATTTATCATTGAATCGACTAAACACTATAACACATTATAACGATATGTATCAAACGTACTATAACTTTCAAAACAATTTAAGAAAGAATAAAAAAGACATACCCTAAGAAATGTGGGTCTGACAATAACAATTGTTGATATTTTTCTTTTTTTGGGGGTATTTTTGCAACCTTTCATTTAGAAAATTACGAAATATGTTTGTTTGGCTCCTTCCTCAAATTCAAAGGATCATGCGAAGAATTTTTTTCTATTTTCTTCCTAATCTTCATCATCAGAATCATATATCCTTCGATTCGTAACATGATCCATATATATGAGAGAAGATAACGATGAACAAGAGTAAATATAAAATTAAAAAATTGACTTTAAGTTCGGATGGAGTAAGAAGAAAAAGAAGAATCAAAGAATAAACGGATGTATCATACAGATTTAAGAAAGTGCAATTTTCAAAATTCAGATTTATGTTGTTAAGAAATGTGTTTGATTGAGAGAGTAATAATTTGAAATTCAAAATTGATATTGAGTGTAGTTATGGATAAAAAGGATTTAGTTTATTGAGTGTATCTGTGGAGAAAAAATAGGCATGACATAGGGATGAAACGTGTGTGTCAGATGAGAGAGAGTGTTATGTATCTACAAAATTATGATTACAAAATAAAAAATGAATTTAAGTAATTTTTTAAAAAATTAGGGAAAATTAGAGAATAATAAACTTATAGTTGTATATTTAAGTTATTTTGCCATTAATAAATGCACAACATGTCATTTAACATAAATGTTATCTCATCCTATCATATCCCTTATTTAGAAAAGGGATTTTCAGAGGACAGACAATGCAATTAAAAATTGTACCATCAAAATTATAAATTGTACTATAAACTTGGACGAGTTTGATTGGTCATTGAATATTATTTTATTTTCAGTGTGAAAGTAAGTGTACACGTGTATTGCACTTCTTTCTCATCAAACCACGTGTAAATTTTCACTTAATTTTACTTCCTTCATTTGCATATGACACTGTTTTCTTTAATTGATTTCCAATTTCACATAATTTCTTTCTCTAAAACTATACAAATTTTCTTTTAATGGTTCTCAAATTTCATCATGCTTCATTAATCCAAGTCTATTTGAGATGGCAGAAAGTCTCAAGGGTCCATGGAAAGCTACTTGGAAAAGCATGGCACCAAGAAAGGTGAAATGTTTTGCTTGGCCATTTAATTATGTTTTTTTTTTGGTTTTAAAGCAATCTTTGTTTAGTTATCGCACTCTCATTATCTGTATATCGTCGTTTATTTTTTGGGTTTTTTCAATGAATTTGAATATTCATGTTTGAATTGAGTTATTCAGGTGCAATCTTATGATATGTGTAGCAAATTTTGTGTTCTGCCGTTAAAAATTATAATTCATGGTTAACTTAATTTAAGAATTGGTGCAACAAAGGTGTTTGATAGTATCTTCCAACCAAGTAAAAGACTTTTTCATTTCTCTTCCTTACAAATATCATTCTTCATTTATACATTTGATATTTACATGATTTTTATAGTGTATGGTTATTATTATCGAAAATATCAAGCAAATATGAGGGGATGTGTAGTAATGGATCATTGTAAAACAGAGCAAAACAAAGTAATGTGAGACTCAGAGCATGTCTCTTCATCTTTGTGTGAGATATGGTATGTTTAAGGTACAGTGAAATACTTTATTATCAATGTTCCAGAATGATATGTACTTGATGATCACGCCTCAGTGAGCTTCCCTTTTCTATAGTTGGTCATATTTATTCTAAATTGTACATCACTTCATGTACTTAAATATTGGTTGAATTGGTATTAATTTACAAGGTTTGGTCATCTAGAAAGTGAGTACTAAATACCTATGGAGAACAAAAAGTTCATTCGTTTTTTTGTTATATGCTTACAAATGGAGATTAATATATAGAGGGTTGTTGTCATTAGTTAAATTTACTAAGATCCACAAAATCAGTATCTTTTATGTTCATTATGGTTGTGCTGACACATTATTAGACTTAATCTAGAAGGCTAATGCATCTCTTTAGAAAAGATTGAAAACTACATATAAGATGTAGAATCTCTTTATGGTGTGAAGTCTTTGGAGAAAAAACTTACAATCATGGTAGACAATATCACAATTATGGCATATAATATCACAATCATTTACAATCTTTATGCAAATTTGAACTTTAGTACAATAGTCTTTGCATTTGGAGGTCATAGTTGCCTCTGTGAATATGAAAAAATTTCTTTCCCTCTTAGGCTTCTTTTAAGTTTAAATGAAAGTTCATTCACAGACTTTTAAATTCTTGGAAGGTATTTTTTCAATATGTTGATAAAATTCGTCAATCATGTTGATTTTCTATTTTCAACTTATTTAATATATATTGTGTCCTTCATTTTTACAACCATCGATTAGGACTATCACTTTTATATGGTATTTGCACTTGACTACTCCAATGCCTCTCACGTTACTTCTGGTCCTTGATGTTGGTATTGACACATAGATAATACGCTCAACTCCATTTGCAGATAAATTTTTTAATCTAATATAGTAAATTATCTAATACATTCAAAAATCATCACCATATCATTGGATAACTCTATATTTTTAGCTTATGATTTTCTTGTTTATTGTATCATTGTGTAACGAATAACTTTATTCTTTTGGAAGGCACTGTTATGGTTTTATTTCAATGCCATTTTTTAGTTGTCCAAGTACTTCTAAATTACTTGCTCTTTTCTTTCCAATATTCTCTCTTTGTTACTAATTTCTCTATGTGCACAGATGTATTTTTACCACAATATACATCCTTTTTATGAATGTTTCTTTTCATACTTATTACACATAGCAATATTTTGTATAACAGAAATCCGTTCAAAAAGTGGTCTGAATTTTGTAGTCTTCAAGTGATTTACTGATACATTACATGCATACATTCTGATATTTTTTTGGGAAGAAATTAGGGTGGTCGTTCTTTTATTTGATTAGAAACTATGATGCTATCAGTTTTGTTTTGAAAGATCTCTAATATTTAACCTACTTCGTATTTAACTTCTTGATAAAATATCAATTAAGATATACTATGATAGGTTCCTGATTTCATTTTGGGTGATGCTTATATGATGCTTGAAAATGCCGAGGCAACTAGATTAATATGGAGACAATTATTCATTAGTATTTTTTTAAAAAGAGAGTCTTATGTCTATTTATAGGGTTATTGACCTGCCTCTAAGAACAAAAGGAGGGCATTCCATTAAAAGAATCGATTTTTCATGCTTAATTTGATCATGGTGTTACTCTTTGTTCCTTTGTTTTGTTGAGGCAAGGTATATTGGTATATGATGGTTTGCTCTTTGAATGACTCATCCAATCATATCTTTTTACGTTCGACTTCTATTATCTTCACTCTTAATACCCTCTCTCGAGTAAACAATGGAAAGAGGGAGCAGGGGTAGAAGGATCAAGACAAATGGTTATAACGAGGCTTGACTCAAAGGGATAAGTAACTGACTATAGAAAATAGTTTTCTATGCTATGCTGTGTAATTATTATACAGTGCGGTTTAAACTGTACAAGAAAATTGATATACCAATTTTCTAGAGAAAGAAGTCTGAGCCAATTTGACTAAGATGCTTGACAAATTTAGAAAACATGTATAGTAAAATTTGAATACAAGCACAGGAGAGACACTATTATAACTTGATTTGTACCATTTATGCATAGAATTTTTGAAGATATGTATTTGACCTTTCCTAAAGTTTTACATATATACTTTCTACTCGAATCAATATAACATCAAAACTAAAATTCTTAATTTCAAATACAATGAAACAAAATAAATTTCATTAGTTATTCTGGTGTGTATATGTGAAAGTTGCAAATCTGCTTAGTGATGTTCCTAGATATGATTCTGGTTGTTTTCGTAACATTTCTCCTTGTGTCTGTCTCTTGTAAGTTTCTTTATGTTATTCCTTTCAATTCAACTAATCTCCTCGTTTGATTTTTAATCGTTCTTTTCACTTGAAGAAATTTTGTTTGGAGAGTTTATGAGAGTTGTGCATTTTTTTTTTGTAAAGAGTTTCTTTGCTCTACGATTCAGCTTTCCTGATAACATTATTATTTTTGAATAAAGAAGCTTATATTTATGGCCTTCGAGATTCATTTCCTTCTGTAATATGTAGGATTTTTGGATGACACGATATGTTTTTATCTTTTCTTATACTTTTCAGTTTTTTAGAGGTTACTTAGCCTTACGTTGGTCTTTGCAAGTAAAGAAACATTATTTTTTGTGAATGCAGTTTATTTGTTTATTACTCTAAGATCACTATAAATGAATATTTTCTTACAACTTTATATATGTACTTCCAAATATTAATAACGTTATGAAATTTCCTATAAATTTAGTATAAGTAATTTTGAACATAATTGTAGGCTTGAATTATTGGAGAGATATGCATGAATGGAGTTTGTGAGGGCAACAAATGAAAAGGCAGTGAAATTGTTAGTTGTGAGAGGTATGTGGTATGTATTTCTACATTCGACTTCTGCACTATATGTTTGAAATATTTGATTTCATAATGACTTGTGACTTTGTAAGTGGTAGTAAACAATAATTTTGTCAGTTCTTGTAAACTTGATGTGTCTTCATCAAAAGGAGAAACTTATGGTATTTCTAGGCAAGAAGTAACTCATTTAGATCACGTGTTGTCTTATTTTTCATTGCTTAGGAGAACGTGTAACATTCTTATAACTGTATTTTTAGTAAATCGTAGCTAATTGATTGTGACTTTTTAGTCCTTGTTCTTGATGATTTTGACAAGACATAATTTAAAGAAAAGATGAATGCGCTTGGTGAAATTCAAAAAGGACTATGATTGATGTATTGGAGGAGTGACCCAATAATGATATTCTGCTTCAATTGGATAAATCTCTTCTCTGTTTATATGTATTGACGATTTAAATATATTTTATTATTATTTTACGTATTTTCCCCATATATGTTCAGACAATTAGTTTTGGGTAAATAAGGTGACTTCAGAAAGTGTTGGTAATAAATAGTTGCACTGCAAAGGACTCACCTACTTGAAGAAAACACTTTTTTACATATACATTTTTGCTTATTACATTGATGATTCTTCATTAGCATTTTCTTTTCTTTGCAGACATTTCTTACACTAATTATAATTGATTTTTTTTAACAACCAACATTGGCAGAGGATATGATTTAAGTGGAATTTTCAATTCTATAGAATGCATGTAAAAATTTATCGATGAGAAGTTATGTGATTACTTACTCGTTTGTTAGAACAATAATTTATATGTATATATTTGTATATACATGTGTTGACAACCAATTTTGGCTCTCTACGATAAATTAATTCACGATCTTCTTAAGATTACAAGTGATTTAAAATAATAGATATATTGTGAAATTCAAATATAGATTTCAAAACATATATATGTAAGCATATTTTTAATAATGTGGGAAAATCGTCTAAAAAATTATATGTTTTGTTTGAATGTTTTACTAACTAGTTATGTAATAGTTTGTTCTCTATTTTGTAACTAATTATTTTAATTACGTCGATTATTTTGTCTCGTCGAAGTTAAGAGGCTTATGCGATTAATTCATAGTGATTTTTTTTATCTTTCAAGTTTGTTTGGACCAACCAAATTTGGGATTTTTCTTTTATTATCAGCAGCCACTCCTTCCAATTTCTTTTTCCCACCTTCCCTACCCAATAATTCCAGCCTAATTTCCTCCGTTTTCCGTCACTCCGTGCAAACCTTAACATTCCCAGTCCAACTTTTAGTTATTTCTAGTCAGCCTAACCCCTTTTTATTTTATATCTGACCCTTCTTTTACCTCTTCCTAGCCCAACGCAAAAACCCCCAAATCAGCCCTTTTGTACCGACCCCACTGCACAAGTTCTTCTTCCCTAGCAAATTGAAACCCAGGAGTTTCTGCAGCTTAAAAAAGTATGAAATCAAATTTCACATGTTCGTCCTTTTCCCTCTTCCAAATCGCTCGTGGAAAGAAGGCAGCAAAGTATACATGCAATTTTGCTCTATCCGTACGACCTCTGCAGCACACCAGACACGTCGAATCGTCCTTGGTGTTGTAGGATCGAGCTACGTCGCTTGCCCAGGACGAAGGGTGGATCTCGACCCTCCACCTCCCATCAAATCCGTTCAATCTCCTGGATTCGAGGGAATATTTTTTTTTTTGGATAAGGTTTGGAATTTGAATTCCAAATGGGCCGAAAAGTTTTGGAATTTCCTCGTCTTTCCCTCCCTTTGGCAAAAAACCCTAATTCTTGGCCTTTATATAGTCTCTTTTTCTTTCCAGCAAGGGAATTTTTTTAAGGGAGAAGCCTGAGAAATTTTTGAGAGGGTTTTGGTTTTTTTTAGTTGGAAAATTAGGAAAGATTTTTATTCTAGTCGAGAATTTAGAGAAGAAGTGATGAAAATACAGGAAGAAAGTTGTTTTGATCTTTAGTTGTTCTTTACATAACAAGAAAAACAAATTGCTATCCAGACTTCCATTCTTTCGCTCGTGTTCAGTTTCTCGTGTTGAAGTCTATTCTAGCTCATCGTTTCTGTTTCGCTGCCCCTCAAAAGGTGATCTTCTGTTAATTTTGAGTATGTTTATGTCGGTTGAACATGTATTCCCTTGCGATTACCTGATAAATTTTCCTGAGTGTGTTCCGTCTAAATTATTTCCTTCATCTTACTTCTATAAAATGAGTAACGCGCGCTTCTCTTTCAGGGTAGTTCAATGACTCAATTCGTTCATCTTTTATTTTAATTTTTAGTTCATGGCATTTCTTCTTTTCTGTTTACTCGACTATATTGACATGATGGTATTTTCTCCTTTGTGTCAAAATGATTTTAGTGCTTCTTTTATCAGTTGGATATGTTTGAAAAGATTTATCCCATCATCCTTTAGTTTAGATTTGGTTTTAGATCACTAACTCTGCCCCTAATTGGTTCAGTTCAGCATTATTGTTACTATTATGTGACGCGAATTATTTTGCTATCTTGTTCATTTAGTCTCATTTGAATTTCTTTATGCTTTCAATGTTCGATGGAAATTTTGTTTATGGTTTTGCCGCATTTGCTATTAGCATTCCTGTTTTTTACCGCTACTATTACCGTAGTTTTTTGTTGCAAATCTCCGCATTTAAAAATTTTCACAAATGGAAGTGAATAAAAGTTGACTGATTCTTTTTTGAAAATAAAAAGAAAAAAAAATAAAAATAAATGAATCATTGAAGTCTAGCAATGCAATATGTCTTTTTGATCTAATTTGGATCACCGTTTTCAAGATTTCTTACCAATATATATCTATATTTGATTCTAAAATGCATGAGTCGAGAACCGTTTTGTCTTTCTTAGAGTGTCAAGTTCTAGCTAGTTTAGGCAAGGCGTCAGATCTCAAGTCTTGTTGTTCACTGAAAAAAGTTGTTTTTTCTAAATTATTATGTGCTTAGCTTCGTTGTTAAGTTGGACTCGTAGGTCGATTTCTCAAGAATGACAAAGAATTGGACCTTCTTGATAATAGAGTATTAACTTTCAAGTATAACGTTTAATTCCCTAATAAATTTAGTGTCTGTCTGCTCCTCGATGTGTCTATAGTGTTGCTCATGTGGGGGTGATTTTGACTTAAGTATGGGTTATTTTCTAATCGCCTTCTTTTAAATTCTTTGTATGTACTTAATTCGTTAGCGTCGGATTGTGATATTTATTATGAAGGATAAGTACGTGAGATATATCACTGGTCAGTCAGTAAGATGATTTTTCTTTCAATACTATGAGTTACGCTAAGCCATACTCTGTTTGCTTAGCTCTTCATGCCGACGTAGTCCGATTTTATTCTAGTTGATTTAATTTTGCCTATTTCATGAGTGTTTCAATTATCTTAATGCTTGTTAACTTTTGTTTGGATCAAGTTGGGCCTTTATGTCATTTGATCATTAGTCTGAAATGGTGATTATATTTGCCTATGGATTCAATATAAACATAAGTATTTCCTTGTTTTACATGCCAATTCTCAAAGCTTTCTAGAATTGTATGTCAAAAGTTGTTTGGAATTTTTTTTTCTTTTGCCTCGTGTCTTAGTCATACTAATTTAAAATTTCATCATTAAGATTGTCTGGAGTATGAGCATACTGACATTAAGCATAATGTACAAAATATTTTGTTTTATCATATATCTTGTTTAGATTGTAAGGTTAAACATAATTGTCTGGTAGCTTGTTATATGAGTTTAGGTTTTTGTCCGATATTAATTTATTCCTCCCTGTCTATCTTAAATGCAATCAATGCCAATCTCAATTAGGGATAAGTGATCAGCCGTGTGACGATGGGAACCGTAAATAGTCGCTTATTTGTCGATGTATTTTGGTTATTTTCCCTCGGGCTGAATACTAGATTTTTCTAATTGTTTGTCTCCTCGTATTTTATTGCCATTTGAGTTTGCTAAATTTTTTTGTGAAGATACGAATTTGTTTCGTCATCAATAATAGTATTTTCAGCGACTCAACTAGGTTCTTATAATTTTTTTATTTTTATTTTTTCATGTGAAATTTATCTGTGTTCACTATGAACTCTTACCTTCCCTTCACATCTCGGAGAGCCATAAAGGCTCTAATTCCTACATCGAGTCAACTTATAAAAACCGGCGAACAGATTTCCAGAGTTGAAGAATCCAAAACATGTTAAGAAGTCGGGAGATTTGAAGAAGTTGGGTCAAAAGAGTCCTAATTTATTTAATTTCTTTTCCTTATCGTGTTGTATTTTGCCACAAGTCCTTCGCATTTTTTTTTCATTTTTCTATATTTATTTCATATTTTGCTTAGTTTAGGACAGGTATGAAAGAAAGTCAAACGGGTTAAAAACCCAAAACAGGTGGGTCCACATTCCGGTCAATGCGGACAGAACCCGAATTTGGACCCAATTCTCTTTCCCTCTCTATCCCTTTATGTGCTTTTATACTTATCTGTTTTATTCTTCATTAGTTTAAGGATCAAAAACTCCAAATTCCCTTAAGACGCCTTAAATGCTTTATCGGCTTAAAACAATAAATTTTTCAAATAATTCACTTAGATAATAAGTTAGTAATTTAACTCTTTACTATTCCAAATATTTTTCAAGCCAAATTTAATTTTTTGGCCAACTACGTTAGTTGCTGGAAGTACGTAGGTTAACGGAATTTCTTAGGTTCTTTCAAAACTTCTTAAGACAATAATATGAATCCCCAAACCCCCTAAAAGGTTTTCAATCAATTTTTCTCTGTTTAATCTTTTGAAAAATCAAGTTTTCTTAATTTTTCTCAAAAATTAAGTGGCGACTCTTAAAAGTCGAAAACCCCCTCGAAAATAATTTTTTTTCCTCTTTTCGATAAAACAGAAATGGCGACTTCTGCTGGGGAATTCGGAGAAGATTCTAACCTTAAAACTAACATTATTTGGCTATGTGTATGTTTGATTATCTGTTTATTGCTTTATTAAGCTGTTTCATTCATGGCATGACATCTTCCCTCAAACGATAATTATTTTCATTCCCACAAAAAAATGATGATTATGCGGGTTCACAGTCGTTCATTAACAAAAAATTTTCTCAGGGAACCTTGACGAGTGTAGTTGGCTACTTGATAGTCAACGATCGTTGACTGTCTCAGCCCAAGTAGTCCGTTTGGGTTACCCTTTCCACTTTAAATACAACCCACTCTTAGTTAAACTAAAATCAAGCGAAACCCAATCCAAAAAATAGCGCATTGGCCTAAGATGACCCAACATCCAAGGAGTGTTGGGCCCATTAGAAAGACCGCGTTGAGTCCAAAGAGCCCACGACTCGATAAGACGATCATATTTGTGTGATAAATCTGAAGGATGTATTGCATGTTTAAATGTTTGTTGTGTCGTGGAGAATGGCAATTAACTTGTTGTGTGTTTTATAGATGTCAAATCAATTCCTCCATTTCAACATGGTCACCAAGACACCCAACATTCTTTGTGTATGGTGGGATAACCTCATAGATTATCAAAAGAGAGAAATCTCGATTCACTTGGGTCACTTACCTTCGATAATGGACTTTAAGGTTTGGCCCACGTTTATCGAGGTTATCGCTCGATTCTGGGATGATAAGAAGATGGTTTTTTGATTTGGAGATGTCAAAATAATGCCCACGCTAGAAGAAATTAAGGATTGTCCGGACTCTATCGGGACATGTGGAAAAAGGAAAAAATGTCCAAATCATCACATACTTCTTCCAGATAGGCCAACTAGAGAAGAATTGAAGAATATATTGTTACTAGTAAACGCGAACTGGTTGGAAGCCCACGATATACCCCTAATAAGATTTTTCGAGAGATGGGGGCATGACAGCTATTTCAGACTGTTTCCGAATGAATTCCACGATCACAGCACCTGGAGGAAAACTCAGACTATCGCTTTCCCTGCGTGCCTTTTAGGAACTACGGTGTTCCCTAAAGTTGAACGAAAGGAAATCGACACCCGGGTCGTGATGGTAGTGGACACAATATTTAGAGGAATTGGTAGAAAACAAGTAGAAAAGAAGTATTGTAGCTCGGCCCTTATCATTTTGGATGACATTTATCGATCTTTAAGTCTGTGTAAAAATGGGTTCCCATTTTTCAAGAGTTGCAACATTCTACTTCAATGGTGGTTGATTGAGCATCTCTGTAAGAAGGATGGCGCCCGACACAGGAGTTGGCCAAACCAAGCCAGACGAGTCCTCTTGATAATTATGAATTTATCTAAATGTCCGCAGATTTCCAATTCATACAACAAGGGATGCGTGGGCGAGGGTATTTTATGATCTTAAAGATGGAGATATACAGTGGATGTTACCGAACTTCAAGTCCGAGAGGATAGCGGCACAAGGGGCCAAACTTCCATTTTTAGTCCTTCCTGGTATTAGAGTATTGCTGCCCTACAACTCGACAAGAGTGATGCGAACATTTGGTAGAACATAAGTCGTACCCGTTTAAGGGGATGCTAGTTCTTTTGTTGTCATTTACGACGAGAACGACAAAATACTTTTCGCTAAGATCATTCTCAAGGAATGGGTCGGACGTGTCAACATGAAGTGGGATATGGCCAAGAATAGATATGAAGCTGGGTATGTTGACGAATACAAGACATGGTTGCAGAATAATCTGCATGGTGTAGTGAATCTGATACCACACACAGGTCGAGAAATTGAAGACGTACAGACAAGGCTTTAGATCCATGCATACCAACTTCAGCAGGAACGGGACTGAAGGGAGCAAGAATTTCAGAAGAGAGAGCAAGAATTTCAAAAAAGGGAGCGAGAGTACCAATTTTGAGAGTTAGAAAGAGAGAGGGTTTTAGCTGTGATGTCACAAGAGCTAGCCGACACAAGGGCTTGTCTTATGCGTTTGGACACGACCCTAGACGAGCAGATGAACAATTTACGAGCCGTGCCAACATCTTCCAAAGTTGTGTTCGCTGAGCCGTACGTGTTCACCTGCAAGTTCATCATCCGCAAAGAAGTAGAGAAGGCCAGAAGAGGAGTCGAGCCATCAACCATTTAACTCCCCTGCGTGGGATTGTTTCTATCTGTATTATGCATCACATCCCCCTACATAAATGTACCCCGTTTGTTTTAAAATTATGTAATGAACGCTATGATATTTAGTGAAGTTTATTTTGGGGATACAACTATTTGTTTAAATGACGCAATACATCCTTCAGATCGCTAGGCCTACCCTTGGCACAAAAGGGTCACATGCATGATTAGGACGCGATATATGTGTGTTTAACTGGTTATGTGGTATGTTGCTATAAATGAGGATATCATAAACTCACTCCTACCCAGAAATTTCCAAAGAATATATAAGAAGCCACTATTACAAAATGTCCGACCAAAGTTTTCAAGTATTAAGTTTCTCAATCAAAACACCTCCTCCTACACCACAAATCCTAAAAAGATGTTCTACCATATAAGGAAAGGCAAATTATTGCTATGGACAAGGGCAAGAACGTCCAGATGGAACTCACGGAAGAAGAACTACATGAGAAAGATTAAACAGTTCACTTGCGAAATTTAAGAAGCCAAGGAAGAAAGGCTCAGAGTTGATATGGTCAACGCAATTGATAAAGCTGCAGCTATGATGTTGGATGAGTTATATACCGTGGTTTCACGGTATTATTAATAATTTTTCCTTAAGTATTGTGTGTCCAAAGCCTTTTTGTGCTAATTTTCATGTAAGTTTCTCTTTATTTGCAGGAAATCTTTCTAAAAGATGAATGCGGAGGTTTTTGAGTGAGAAATACAGAAAAGTACCACCTAGGGATCTTGTGACGGTTCGTCGTGCCCGTGACGGTCCTTAGGTGGCACGGTAGTGCAGCTGCTGAAGGAAGATGAGGAAGTCTGACTAAGTGTGGGGTTATGGAGTGCGTGACGGACCGTCGTAGCCATGACGGTCCATCCTTCTGGTTCGTCATGAAGATCAGAGAAGTTGTCCTAGTACCCAAATTCCAAGAGTTCAAGTATTTAGGAACGGAGACCCTCGATGGACCGTTCTACCTATGACGATTCGTCATACCTTCCATCGAGGGTAATGAAGAGAGCAGTAAAACAAATTGCACCAAGTATGGGACGACGGAGTCCATGAAGGTCCGTCGTGACCACGACGATCCGTCGCGAGGTCCGTCGACCCAGCCGCGTTTTTATAGATTTCCAGCTAATAGAGTCCTTATTTAATTAGGTTTTTTTTTTTTATAAATAGTTCAAAAAACCTCATTTTTGAGGTTACACCCTTGATCATTGTTAGACTCTTGATTATTTTTAGACCCTTTTTGTGACTCTTCGATATTTTGAGACTCTTGTAATTGATTGTTGGTGATTTGTGTTGACTAATCAAGCGAACTTTCGGATTTTACTCTTTCTCATTGAAGTAAGTACATGAATTCTTATACGATATATTTGAATATTGTGATTATGACTATAGGTAACTAAACCCCATAACTAGGGTTGTGGGAACCATAGGCGAATAATGAGGTAAAAACTAACTAAAATAACAATTCTAGGATAGTGTCTTGCATGTATTGATAATTTTTTCGCTTAGAAGTCTTTTTAACGGATGGAAAATGTTAAAATTCACCTTAATGCTACTTGCCAGACCAAGGAGGTAGATAATAGGAAAAGAATTATCAACATAGATTTAGTGTATACTATCTAATAGGCTAGTATTGATTGGTATGAGGTAATAACTTAGTCAAATATCAAATACGATGCTTAATATGAGGTAAAGATAAGGGTTAGTATAGCAACACACGAAGCCGGACCAAGGTGCGGAGTGAAATTTTCTAGATGCCGGACCACGGATTTAGAAATACATAACTTATCACTTTTCATGTAAGATATTAGGAAAGAATTGTTATAGTTAGAATTATCAAGTAATGAACCTGTGGTGAACACGTAAACTCTAGTTACTTTTATTAGTTGATTAAACTCCAACATTAGAAGCTATTAGTTGTCTCCTTTAATCTCTCTAGTTATTTTCATTTCTTTAGAATAGAAAACCCCCCTTTTATCATTTTTGCTTTCCAAGGAAGTAATTGGTTGAACAATAGTAATAATAGATTGAACTTAAGTCTAAACTATTTTCCTCGTGGAAAGATCCCAACCTCATTAGTTGGCTTATTTACTTGACACGACCGCTTTACTTCTTATTTGAGAAGAAAGTTTGAGCGTATCAAATTTTGGCGCCGCTGCCGGGGAAAGTAGCTTTAAGATTAACTTAAACTTATTACTATAGTTTAGTTGATATTTTCTTGATTTTACTTTGTTTTATTGTTTTTGATTCTTGCAGAACCATCCTCCTTGTATGTCAAACACACGGAGAGGAAGAGAACACTTGTTTTCCCTACGATCACGAATTAGAGCGTGCACTATGCAACATGAATCAAAACTTGGGAATTAATGATGATGATCCAAACCAGAACATCCCAGCTCCGATTGATGTTCATGGTCAGTTGTTACCCGATGCTCCGGGTGAACAGCAACAGAGGGGACAAAATCCCGCTCCACGGCCCCAAGAATACTATAGAGGCTATGACAACATAGAAGACTCCGATGAGCCACTTGTCTTGCCCCTTTACCACCAGGCCACACCTTTGTGGTAACTAGTAGCCTACTGCAAATTCTCACTGCCAGAGGTTTATTTTCAGGTCTATCTTCTGAGGATCCACATGCCCATATAGCTAAGGTAAGGGCATTGTGTAAAAGTTGTGTAGTGAGGCCTGACTTGGACTTGGACGTAATCGGGCTAAGATTGTTTCCACTCTCACTGACGGGAGAGGCTACTATATGGTTCACTTAGCTCCCTTACAACCCAATTTTCACTTGGAACCAACTAAAGGACGTTTTCTTAGCAAGCTACTACCCGGTCTCCAAGAAACTAAACAACAAAGACAAAGTGAACAACTTTGTGGCACTACCAGGTAAGGCAGTTAGTAGTTCTTGGGATAGATTTACCTCGTTTTTTTAGAAGAGTCCCAAATCAACGTATAGATGATGAGTCACTGAAGGAATACTTTTATCGGGGACAGGATGATAATAATAAGGCGGTGTTTGACGCTATAGCAGTTGGATCTTATGGGGAGTGTCCTTATGTTGAGATTGCTGAAAAATTAGAGAAAATCTCCCAGAATAATAAAGATTGGAGTAATAGGAAGTCAGATACTAGGAGAAATACCTTCGTAGTGCAGTCCACTCACAACTCAGCCACAAATGAGATTCGTGAAAAAATGGCTCAGATGAAAACTGAGCTTCGGTTGGTACTAAAACATATCACTGGGGGTGCAGAAAATATAAATGCAGTTAACTACTTGTCTAAACCACCACCACCTAATGATGAATGCTATTATGCGGAGGATTCCTATGTTGTAAACGAGTACACAGGAGGTTTCTGACCGAGTGCCCAAGGCTCAAATCAGTATAATTGGCGCCAAGGTCAAGGGAACCAAGGTCGAATCTATGGTAACTATAATCGTGAGGGTCATTATATCTGAGATGGAAACTACCACCGCGACAATATCTTCAACAAGGGTAACTACGGTAACAAAAATGATAGGAATGGTCCCTATGTCCCTCCTCAAAATTGTGAAGTTACTCCTAGGGATGGTGGAGATAGTATGGCGCGAGTTGAGGATATGTTACACAGAATGATGAGGAGGTTCAATTCTAGTGATGAGCACATTAAAGAGTTAAGGAGTGATTTAGCGGGTATTGGGAAAAAAGTCGATACACATGTAATATCGATTGAGCAAATCGAGTTGCAAATGCCCAATTATCGCGACTGTGAATACACGGCAGTCGGGCACTCTTCCTAGCAACAATGTCCAAAATCTGAAAAATGATGCATAGTGTATGGCAATCACTACTCAGGGTGGTAAGCAAACCATTGACCCACTTATGCCGTCTAATGAGAAAATGGTGAGAAAGGATGATGATAAGGTGGTAAAGGGTAGTGGTGAAGCAGAAGATAGCACTGGAAAAGATGTAGAAGTGCCTATAAAGGTAATTCACTTGCCTAGACCACCACCACCCTTTCCTCAGAGATTAGTGAATAAGACCGAGGATGGTAAATAACGGCATTTTGTAACAATGCTGAAGCAACTTTCTATCAATGTCCCTTTGGTAGAAGCTCTAGAACAAATGTCCGGTTATGCAAAGCTTATGAAAGATCTGGTTACAAAGAAAAGATCGGTCACCTTCGAGAATGATGATAGAATGCAGCATTGTAGTGATAATGCTACAAGATCTCTCGTACTAAATAAAAACGATACGGGTGCCTTCACTATTCCTTGTACAGTCGGGTCATTAAATTTTGTGAAAGAATTGTGTGATCTGGGGGCAAGCATAAATCTCATGCCCCTTTCGATTTACAAGAAGTTGGGTTTGGGTGACCCAAAAACCACTTCGATGCGGCTACCGATAGCTGATCCAACAGTGAAAAGGCCTATAAGGATACTCCATGATGTGCTAGTAAAAGTGAAGTCATTCATATTTCAGGACGATTTTGTTATTCTGGATTGTGAAGTCTATTTTGAAGTGCCTATTAGTCTAAGGAGGCCATTCCTTGCTATAGGTAGAGCCTTAGTTAATATGAAAAGGGGCAGATGAAATTTCGGTTGAACAATGAAGAAGAGACCTTCAACATTTGTAGGACCATGAATAAGAGTGGTGAGCTCCAATCGGTATCCGCCATGTCCCACAAAGAAAATATGAAGAAGGAGAATGAACAAAAAATTGCAAAACAAGAGTTTATGGTTTGGGATTTGGTGCTTTTAGACAGTTCTGGGTTGCCTTGTCTTCTGGGCAAGCTCAAGTCCAAACGGACTGGCCTTACTTAATTACCCAAGTATTCCCTCATGTAGAGTTGAGTTAAAAACCAAGGAGGGAGTGCGGTTTAAGGTGAATAGGAAATGAATAAAACTCTATTTTGGGCATACTGCATCAGTGAATGAAGAGATAGAGGCATACCATATTGATGAAGGCTGAGTAATCAAGACTCCTCAGTCGTGCCGCGGCATTAAATCAGGCGCTTTTTGGGAGAAAACCCAATACCTATAGTTTTTCTTTCTAGTAATGGTAGAATTTTCTACTAATGGGTTTTATATTTGCAGGCACATCACCAGGAAATTCTGCAGAAAATCATTTGCAGCAGTCACTGACGGATACTGCGACGGATCGTTGTGCCTGTGACTGACCGTCGCATGAATCCGTCGTGCCAGGTACGTCTTTCTATTGTTTTCAAACTAGGGCACACGCGATGGAAAAAATGACGAACCATCACAACTGAGACGAAGCGTCATCAGAGAATCGTCGCGTCTTTAATGACGCGTACCCGACCCAACCCTGCTGGGGTTTTTTAAAAATTCATCATTTAAAGCCCCCACCCCTTCATTTCACCCCATTTTTTTACTCTTTCTCCCATTTCCTCCCTTTTCAACTTTCAAAGCTCTCTTACAACCGATCATCTTCTCCAAACTCCCCAATTCCTAAAAATCACGATCAAGTAGTTAAAGTCTGCTGCTGTGGGTCTCTACTTGATCACCAAGTACCTTTCTCTCTTGTTTTTCCTCAAATTTTCAGGTATGTGTCTCTAATTTGTACTAATTTATATTGCATTTTTGTTTATCAATTAGTAGTAGCCTAGTTCTTGTTCATTCTTATCAAATTTTGTCTGACCTAGGTTAAAAGTCCTCCAAAGTGCCGTGTTAAAACCCTAGAAATAGGTGTTGTAGCATTGCTAGTTTACTAGGTATTTGGGTTAGACAAATGTAGGTTAAAACACTACCAATTCAATTTGGGTCATAGTGGATGAATGGGCCATCCCCAGTTCTATCACTTATTTACAGAACGAGACCCGATGACGGACTGTCGTACCCATGACGGACCGTTATTGGGTGCGTTCCAATAGCCCTAACACCCCACTGTCTAATTTTCTCCAAATGTCCACCAATGGCCACATGCGACGGACCGTCGTTCCCACGATGGCCCGTCCTGCACAACCATTTTGGTTGTCAAAGACCCTATTCCTAAGGGTCTCTCACTTTTTCTAAGTGTCCTCCAACGGAACATGCGACGGACCATCATCCCTACGACGGTCCGTCCAGCACAACCGTTCATGTTGTCAGAGACCCTTTTCCTAAGGGTCTTTCTCTATTTTTCTAACTGTCCTCAAACGGACAACTACTACGGACCGTCATACCCGCGAAGGTCCGTCCTGCATGACCGTCATGACGGTCAGAGACCCCTCTCCTAAGGGTCTCCATATTTTTTAAGTGTCCTCTAACGGACACCTACGACGCACCGTCGTACCTGTGACGATCCGTCCTACATATACCTTCACACTTGTAAAAGACTCTCTTTCAGGGTTCTCCATATAAACATAGTCTTAAGTAAGACACGATAGGCCCCATGATGATCCGTCGTACTCACGACTAGCCGTCACCTGTTCTGTTGTGTTTCACTGTTACTATAGCAATGTCATTTTATTTATATTTTTATTTTTGTGGTTTTGCTTGTCTTGTTTGCTCCTTCTAGAACTAATATTGATCCTTTACAGGTACTATCTATTATGGCACTAAAAAAAGATCGAGTATATGCAGGCGAGCGATCAAAGTCTTTCGCCCCGTCTGCCTGCCTGGTCATAGGATCTGATGATGAGCGTGACCCCGAGTTCGTTCCCCCAGGCACTTCCACCCCATCCCGTGCTGCACGTGCTGCCAGAGCCACACCCAAAAAGATGGCATCTGTCATAGTCACTACCTCCTAGTCTGATAAGGAGCGCACACTGACCAGCACACCTTCTGGGTCAGCCACTAATGAAGAAGGAGCATCTGGCTCTTTAGGAGTTTCTTGGTCGAAGGAAGCCTTCGGATCTGCGGAGGTTCCCGCACCCGCCACCGCTGCAGCGTCGACCTCGTCTGATGAGGATGACAGTTATAAATCCACACCCGGTTCACCAGCTCGTGCTCTCACCTCGGTTACTGAACAGCCCAACCGGTGGTGTGTCGACGGGCAGTTTCAAGTCTATTCCGATGCAAAGTTCCTCAATGACAAAGGATTTATGACTCGGACACTTAAACTGGAGCGGCGGGTCCTTACGGGAAGTCTCCCGATGATGCCTGAGATCCACAATCTCTTCACCAAACATCGACTGGAATGGACAGCACGTCCGTTGGGACGTTATAGTGAAGACCTTGTCCGAGAGTTCTACGCATCCTACGTAGCGACTCTCGGATCACAGATTGATAGGCGGGCTGCCCTCGCCAAACAGGCCCCACTGGAGTAGGTCCGAGTACGTGGATTTCAGGTTGATATCTCCCTGCCTGCCATCCGCCGGTTTCTATACGACGAGAATGTTAATGTAAATCGGACCCCTCTCACTGCCGAGTTTGACTACTGATGGCTGGTTGTTAAAAGATGGCCAATTCCTGCGTGAGCTATCGCTGAGAGAGACCACCAAGACTTGGATGGACTTGCACTTGTCCGTTGATGGAGAGGGTGCCCGCTGGGTGATCGAGACAAAGCTGGCCATCAAGAAGGCAAACCTGACTTTCACGGTGAAGTTTTTGTGGTAGATTATCCGCCACTGCTTTTCCCCCACAGCCGCTGATAATATCATCACATGGGATCGACCAGTACTGATGGAGGCCATAATAGCCGGGTTGGAGGTGTATTTCGCGTGGCTTCTACAGGCGGTCATGCACGAGAGGGATTTTAAGGTCACAACTACTTACCCTTTCCCGGGCATGATTTTTTCTCTATGCAGGTCCGCAGGTGAGTCTATATGGCACTTTGATCAGCTCAAGACCCCTCTGAGCACTGTCGATATCGGCCTCATCAGGGATGAGGCCAATGAGTTGTCTCCACGCAGAGGGCCCCGTCCAGAGTTTCCTCCTCTTGGTGACAATCTAGCTACGCCGGTAGCACAGGCCCGCACGGTTACGCAGGCGGCTTCCACTGCCACTACCCCAGTCGAGTATATCCCGGGTAATAGCACTTTTCCGATCTCCTCTCACTCAGCCACTTTCTCCGCTCTGGTCCTGTTTGATAGGGTCAAGAAATTAGAGGCACAGATGGCCACACTTCTGCATCACATCCAGCCTTTGATACAGAAGTCTATGTTGAACCGGCATGTCTATATCATGTGTACATAGTTTAAATCTTGAGCATAATGGCTAAAATGATATCCTGAATAAATGGAAAATGATGTATGACTAGGCATAGTAATTAATAAATGTGTGGCTCTAAGCATGACATAGAGGTACACCACTGTTTGACCCTAAGTCTAAAATTCAAACTAGGTGTCTGATAATCTGGTAGAGTAATGAGATGTCAAGTGAGTGTGAGGAAGATTTGAATAGTCCACTATTTGTACTGAGCTAGAACTTATCCGGTTAGTCTTGCTAAAAGTAAGTTGTAATAGACAATTAGGAAACGATCATAGGCCCTTATTCAATATAGCCCATTGTTTAGCCTAAATAAAAGAAAACCAAATGAAATTTATCCTTCTTTATACAAATGGTTTGAGCTTAAACTAGACCTTTCTTTTTCACCCTAATTGACCTTTTTTGAGAAAAATGTGTTGTCCTTGGTCCCTTTTTGGACATGTGCACCTCAACTTATGCCAAAAGCATAAGTTGAGGGTGGATGATGCAGTAAACAACCCTTTTTATGGCTCTGACCCAACTTTGGGTATTGTGTACTTTGACTCATGGCAAAACCATGAAATGAGGGTGGCTATTATGAGGAATTCTCTTGAAGTGGGGTTGAAAGAACAAAGAGAGAGAAAGAACACAAGTAAAGTGACTCAAGAATTAGTTGAAAGAAAAGTAAAGAAAAAGAAAAATATACAAGAAATACAAGAAAGAAAAGAAGAGAGTCACTTGCACAAATGATGAAAGAAGGGAAAATAGCAATGTGAAAGAATATGAGAAACTGGGCGAGATAAAATGATAGAAAATGGTATTCTTAGCTGATATGTCAAGGAGGGAAAAAAGTCACTAAAGTATACCTAAATATACCCTACCTGACCCCGAGCCTATGTAACATGCTAAGAAAGTCCTATCGTGATCCTAAGGGTTGTATAGCGAACTTAAAGCAGTGAAAATAAGGGCAAGCTTATGGAAATATGTATGAATGAGTGTGAATTTGTTCTGAGAGTGAGTGTTGAAAAGTAATCGTTATACTCAAACTGAAATCATTGTGTGAAAAATGAGGATTTAGTTTTAAAGATAGGAAACTAGTTGCAATACTGGAAAAATTAGCACCTCAGTGAGAAATTAAAAAGGATAGGTGTTAGTGCATGGTGAGTCTGTGTCATGGTCTGACTCCACATAATTCAATCCTAATAGTGATAACATGCATAAATATGTTGAGATTAATTGGGATTGATAGACAAATGATTGCAAAGGATAAAACATGGATACTATTGTACAAAGATTTTGTAATGAGTCATAGTGCGTTATTTGAGGACAATCAACGAATTTAAGTTAAGGGTGTTGATATACCGTGGTTTCACGATATTATTAATACTTTTTCCTTAAGTTTAGTGTGTCCAAAAGCCTTTTTGTGCTAATTTTTATATAAGTTTCTCCTTATTTGCAGGAAATATGTCCAAAGATGAATGCGGAGGTTTTTGAGCGGAGAAATGTAGAAGAGACAACCTACGGAGCTTGTGTCAGTCCGTCATGCTCGTTACGGTCCGTAGGTGGCAGCGTAGTGAAGCTGCTGAAGGAAGATGGGGAAGTTGACCAAGTGTGGGATTATGGAAAGCATGACGGACCGTCGTATCCATGACGGTCCGTCCTGCAGGTTCGTCATGAAGATAAGAGAAGTAGCCCTAGTACCCATATTCCAAGAGTTCAAGTGTTTTGGAACGGAGACCCTCGACGGACCTTTGTTCTCGTAAGGATCCATCATACCTGCCGTCGAGGGTAATGAAGAGAGCAGCAGAAGAAATTTGCAAAGTATAGGACGACGGAGTCCATGACGGCCCGTCGTGACCACGACGTCCCGTCGCGAGGTCCGTCGACGCAGCTGCGTTTTGACTTATTTCCAGCAAATAGAGTCCTTGTTTAATTAGGTTTTTATTTTTTATAAATAGTTCGAAAAACCTCGTTTTTGAGGTTAGACTATGGATAATTAGGTTAGACTCTGGATCATTGTTAGACCTTTTAATATTGTGAGACTCTTGATTATTTTGTAGACTTTTTGAGAGATTATTAATTATCTTGAGACATTTATCATTGATTGTTGGTGACTTTTGCTGATTAATCAAGTGAACTTTCAGATTTTACTCTTTCTCATCGAAGTAAGTGCATGAATTCTTATATCACATATTTGAATATTGTAATTATGACTATGGGTAATTAAGCTCCATAACTAGGGTTGTGGGAACCATAGGCTAATAATGAGGTAAAACCTAACTAAAATAACAATTCTAGAATAGTGTCTTGCATGTATTGATAATTCTTTCGTTTAGAAGTCTTTTTAACGGATGGCCAACGTTAGAACGCACCTTAATGCTACTTGCCGGACCAAGGAGGTAGATAATAGGAAAAGAATTATCAACATAGATTTATTTATACAATCTAATAGGCTAGTATTGATTGGTACGAGGTAATAACTGAGTCAAATATTGAATATGATGCTTAATATGAGGTAAAGATAAGGGTTAGTATAGCAACACACATAGCCGGACCAAGGTACGGAGTGAAATTTTCTCGATGTCGGACCAAGGATTTAGAAATAAATAACTTATCACTTTGCATGCAAGATACTAGGAAAGAATTGTTATAGTAAGACTTATCAAGTTATGAACATGTGGGGAACAGTAAAACCCTAGTTACCTTCATTAATTGATTAAACTCCAACATTTGAAGATGTTAAGTGTCTATTTTGATTTCTCTAGTTATTTTCATTTATTTAGAAATAGAAAACCCCTCTTTTATCATTTTTGATTTCCAAGGAAGTAATTGACTGTACAATAGTAGTAATAGATTAAAGTTAAGTCTAAACTATTTTCCTCCTTGGAACGATCCCAACCTCATTAGTTGGGTTATTTACTTGACACGACCGTTTTACTTCTTATTTGAAAAGTAAGTTTGAGCGTATCAATGAGGATCTGACATCACAGATGAAATGAAAGAAAGATGTTCAGATCGAGACAGAGGGATTGAGAGAGAAGTTAGACACGCTTCGGTTAAAAGTGCAAGAAATAGAAGCGAGAGAGGCGAGGATAGATTCGGAGACCGCCGCTCTATTAGCTAAAAGTGTGCTACTTGACAAGGAACTGACAGTCCATAGAAACCTGATGGGCAGAAAATACCCCGCCTATGAGCAAGGATCAACCAATAGTGGTCCTGACAAAGCTCACCCTGAAGTGACTGAGCAGGATGACGGCGAGTAAATCAACTACAAGCCTCCATTATTAGGTCGTCTGAAAGGAAGAAAATAATGCTGCAACAAGAAGAGAAATGACTAACGTGTCATATCATTTCATCTTTTAAAAGCTCTGTTGGTGCTTTTCAATTTTCTTGTAATCGTAATGAACGGATGAATGAAAATGTTTTATCTTGTACTAGAACTACGTTGGGCATGAATTCTCCTTGTGAGATACGTAGGAAACCTTCATTGGGCCCCTATCTTAAAATTTTTTTATTTCCCCTCCATGTTACGAGAAGATACGAAGACCGGATCAACAGACGTCAAAGAGAAGTTGCAAGAAGACTGTAGCTCAACATGATTTAGCCTTCCTTAGACAAGCATCAAAACTAAAACAAACAAATTCCTGTTTGTTAAAGAAATGTGTTTCCGTCCTCACTCATGGGTTAAAGATATCCTCAAACAAAGCAACTTGTGTTCTTATTTTCTCTCTATGTGATATCATGCTTTTGGTACTCTGATTCTGCACTGACAAATCTGCCTTTGAGTTTTTTTTCCTTTTTAGGTACTTTGAAACTGATCTGTGTCGATCAAAAGCTGGCAGATCATTCTTATTTCACCAGATCAAAGGGTCCCGCAGATTCCTTCCCTAGACAAAGCTCAGACAGAGGAAAGGCAGTTATGGTGGACAATAATGAAGAAGTGAGTCTTACTGATGTTGTGGTGGCTCAACCTACCGTAGCAGAACAGAATGAGTTGATTATGCAGCAGATGCAACAAATTGCATATATGATGGTGGAATGCAACGGAGACAGGATCTGCCTCCACCAGGATTTGCTGCTAACGCTGCCGATGGGAGGCCTCTAATTTACTTCCCTTCCTCAAATATGGATCCAACTCAGAACCAGCCATCTACACCTGTTCAAAATCAATCGGTTATAGATCTGACTACCCAAAATCCCCAATATGCTTCGGCATCCTACCAAACTGTATCTCCTCTTCAAAACAACCATCTTCAAATGCCACCTTATCCTCAAAATACTCACCATCCAACCGTTCCACCGCCACAAAATCAAAATGAAAACCACAAACAAAACCAAAATGCTTTCAATCCCTAAACAACTCATCACAATTTAAATAAAAACACCAATCCTCAAGCCTACCCACAGAATTACCCAGCCGCCTAGAACGCACAAAGTCCCTCTGTAGCTCCACCCCTTCCAAAGAGAGCAACTTTCCAAGTTCCCATCCCTACCGATCACGATGTGCACGGTTCTGAGTTGGACCATTACGAGGAAAAAAAGAATGGAGGGAAAACGAAGATATAAGGGTCGATATAAAATAGGAGATCAAGTAGGCCATGAATGAGATACAATGCATCCCCAACGTCGCTGGACTTAGTAAACAAGAACTTGTGTATCCACCCAAATTTGGACCTCCCAGAAGGGTTCAAGATTCCAAAGTTTGACACCTTCGAAGGAGTGGGCAACCATATGGCTCAGTTGAGAGCCTACTATAACCAGCTCGTGGGAGTTGGAAGAGACGAAGTTTTGTTGATGCGTCTTTTTAGTCGAAGCCTATGTGGAGAAGCTCTCGAATGGTTTACCTCGCATGAAACTACAACATGGCCAGCTGGAATGCATTGGCCAAAGATTTTATCGATCGATTTTCTTACAACGTAGAAATTGTTCCAGATCAATACTCTTTGGAGAAGATGAAGCAAAAGTCAACTGAAAGTTATAGGGAGTTCGCCTATAGGTGGAGAAAAGAAGCGGCAAGGGTAAGGCCACCCATGATCGAGAAAGAAATCGTTGAAGTGTTTGTGCGTGTGCAAGAGTCGAAATATTATGACATAATCATGTTGCTCGTTGGAGCAAAGTTTGCCGAGATAGTCAAGATTGGTGAGACTATCGAAGACGGTTTAAAATCAGGGAAGATAGCCTGTGTATCCGCACCACCTAGATCTTCAGGTTTATTGAGGAATAAGAGAGAAGAAGTTGCTGCTATTTCATATGGGGGAAGGAACACCCCCAAAAGATCCTCATATTCCCAAGGTCGTTCCCTAACTCCCCCAAAATCCTACAAATCTTGTTACACACAATCTAGTCATCCCAATTATCAGAATGATACCTCCATTTATCCAAAACATCCAACATTTCGTACACCAAGGTTCGCCCCTCAATTACCAAAGTCCATCTCCCATTTAGCCAAATCATCTTCCACCCTATCCAATTCCATCTCCCTACCATGGTGTTGCTCCCAACTGCGTTAACATACAGTCGAGCTACCGAGCACCCCCTCCTATTTATCAAGTCCAAGATTCACTGTACCAAAATCCTAATCCGAATTACCAAGCTCCATCACCAAATTACAAAACATATCCATAACCCATAAGCCATGCTCCCCGTCCAAATACCAGAAATTATCAACAGGTGCCTCTTCCTCAACAAGGCAATTATGACCCTCCCCGACCCAGATTTGAGAAGAGGCCTGCAAGGAAATTTACTGCACTCGCAAAAAAACTTACCAAACTGTATGATAGACTGGCTGCTGCTGGATACATCCACCCTGTGGGTCCCAAACCCTTGGATGTCAATTCAAAGTTCTACAAACCCGATCATAGATGTTCTTATCATTCCAACACTATCGAGCAATTGTATCAACCTCAAGCACAATATTAAGGATCTAATTGATCAGGAGATAGTCTCTCTCCAATCGGCGTCACCAAATGTCAACACAAACCCGTTGCCGAATCATGGAGGTAGCAATGTCAATATGATCGAGACAGATGAAGACTTGTGCGGAATGAAAATGATTAATCCATCGTTCACGATGATTTGGAAAGGGTTGTCGCTTCTTTATGCGTCAAAGAGAAGAGAGAGTTTGTTATTTTAACATATTCAAAGGTTGTTGCCTTGGTGCCATCAGAAACTCTCGTCAAGACTAAGTTTGTTATTGAAACTGCTGCTGTTCAAGGCATGACCAGGTCTGGAAGGTGCTACACTCTTGACAAGCTTGATCTCATAGGACATAAGAAGGATCAGGCTAAGAGGCCGATAAGCGAAGGAGAAGCGGAGGAATTCTGGAGAAAACTGCAACAAAAAGATACTCCATAGTTAAGAATTTGGAAAAACCCCGGCTCAAATCTCTATATGGGCCCTGCTGATGAGCTCTCAATTCCACAGGCAGGCCTTAATGAAAGTTATCGATGAGATATCTCGAGGAATAGACTTTTACACGGTGGAGCTAGTAAATGCCACCGGCAAAGACTTGGCCCCACAGACCCACATGCCTTCCGCGTACAAGATGATAGCCACTGTGATGCTATAGAATGATTTTAAGCCAGGGTTTGGATTGGGAAGTGATTCCCAATGAATTATTGAGCCTGTTCCGGTCCTCGTTAAGGGATCCAGATATGGTTTGGGGTACATCCCCACAGATGATGACGTGAAGATGAAGAATAATAATGATCAAGCATTGGCTAAGCCGATCCCAAATCTGTATCATTCCTTTCCACTCCGGGAGTGTGCCAAACATGAAGACCTAGGTAAGGAATATGTGACTTCTTTGAGGAAATCGATGTTGTTGTTGAGGAGGAGGTCGAGCTAGCTGGTATTCGCGATGCTGAACCAGGGGAGGTGCTGCGGAACTCGATCTCCACGCCGATCCTGATACACCAAACTCTTCGGTTGAAAGGCGTCATTTCATGCATATTAAAATCGGTGGTAGTCCGGAGAGACCCGAGACCCACCATTTTGGCATTTTCTTAACTGTTCAAATTTTCATTGTGATGTTCAAAAAAGGAAACATGGACCATGTCATGGCTAAAGTTTGCATTGTGTTTAAATTAAAGCCTCTTTGTTTTTAACCATATAATGTCGCCAAGGAATTTTGGCAGTTCGAGAATCAGCATAAACCAAATCTAGAGGAAACGGAAACGGTGAATTTGGGAGATTAAGAATGTGTTAAAGAGGTAAAGATCAGTATCCACCTAAATGAAGCTCAGAAAGAAGTCCTAAGTCATTTGCTTGTTGAATATACTGATGTGTTCATTTGGGAAGTCGGTGACATACAAGGGTTGAGTACCGATGTTGTATCTCATAAGTTGCCGATTAACCCGGGGTTCGATCCAGTGAAGCAAAAAACTCAAAAATTCAAGCATGAACTGAGTTTGAAGATTAAGGAAGAGATCACCAAGCAAATAGAGTCCCGATTGGTGGAAGTGATACAATAGCCAACTTGGCTGGCCAATGTTGTTCCGGTCGCCAAGAAAGACGGGAAAATCAGGATTTGTGTTGACTATAGATATCTCAAAAATCTAGCCTGAAGGATAATTTTCCTTTGCCGAATATTCATATTTTGATTGGCAATTGTGCTAGGTATGAGATGCAGTCGTTTGTGGACTATTACACAGGCTATCACCAAATTCTGATGGATGAAGAAGACGCAGAAAAGATGGCTTTTATTACACCATGGGGTGTATATCACTACAAGGTGATGTCGTTCGGCCTCAAGAATGCGGGTGCCACCTACATGAGATCTATGACCACCATTTTTCATGTCATGATATATAGGGAGATTGAAGTGTACGTGGACGACGTCATAATCAAGTGCCGCAAAAGTTCGTACCACTTGACACATCTAAAGAAATTCTTTGAGCGTCTGCGTTGCTCTTTTGGAGTTCTGATACGCTCAAACTTACTTCTCAAATAAAAAGTACAGCAGACGTGTCAAGTAAATACCCAACTAATGAGGTTGGGATCGTTCCCATGAGGAAAATAGTTTTGACTTAACTTCAATCTATTATTACTATTGTACAGTCAATTAATTCCTTGGAAAGCAATAATGATAAAAGGGAGGTTTTCTATTTCTAAATAAATGAAAATAACTAGCGAAATTAAAGGAGACAACTAACAGCTTCAAATTTTTGAGTTTAATCAATTAATCAAACTAAATAGGGTCTACGTGTTCCCCAAAGGTTCATAACTTTATAATTCTAACTATAACAATTCTTTCCTAGTATCTTTCATGCAAAGTGATAAGTTATGTATTTCTAAGTCCTTGATCCGGCATCTAGAAAACTTCACTCCGCACCTTGGTCCGGCTACGTGTGTTGCTATACTAACGCTTACCTTTACCTCATATTAAGCATTGTATTCGATATTTGACTAAGTTATTACCTCGTACCAATCAATACTAGCCTATTAGACAGTTTACACTAAATCTATGTTGATAATTCTTTTCCTACTATCTACCTCCTTGGTCCGACAAGTAGCATTAAGGTGAGTTCTAACGTTAGTCATCCGTTAAAAAGACTTCTAAGCAAAATAGTTATCAATACATGCAAGACACTATTCTAGAATTGTTATTTTAGTTAGTTTTTACCTCATTATTCGCCTATGGTTCCCACAACCCTAGTTATGGAGTTTAGTTACCCATAGTCATAATCACAATATCCAAATATGTAATATAAGAATTCATTCACTTACTTCAATGAGAAAGAACAAAAAATCCAAAAGTTCACTTGATTAATCAACAAATAGTCATAAACAATCAATTACAAAAGTCTAAAAATATTTGAGAGTCTAAAAAAGAGTCTAAAAAATCAAGAGTCTAACAAAGAGTCTAAAAATAATCAAGAGTCTAACAAAGATTCTAAACATAATCAAGACTCTAACCCCAAAAATGAGGTTTTTTTGAACTATTTATAAAAAATAAAAACTTAATTAAATAAGGACTCGTATTTGCTGGAAATCTGTCGAAACGCCGCTTCGTCGACGAACCTCGCGACGGATCGTAGTGGTCACAACGGGTCATCATGGATTTCGTCGTCCCATACTTGTGCAATTTCTTCTACTGCTCTCTTCATTACCCTCAATGGCGGGTATGACGGATCATCACAAGCACAACGGTCCGTCGAGGGTCTTCGTTCCAAAACACTTGAACTCTTGGGATTTGGGTACTGGGACTACTTCTCTGATCTTCATGACGAACCAACAGGACGGATTGTCATAGCTACGACGGTCCGTCACGCACTCCGTAACCCCATACTTGGTCAGAATTTCCTATCTTCCTTCAGCAGCTGCACTATAATGCCACCTACGGACTGTCAGGGGCACGAAGAACCGTCACAAGCTCCGTAGGTGGTACTTTTCTGTATTTCTTGCTAAAAAACCTCCGCATTCATCTTTTAGACAGATTTTCTGCAAATAAAAAGAAACTTACATAAAAAGTAATACAAAAAGGATTTTGGACACACTAAACTTAAGGAAAAAGCATTAAAAATACCGTGAAACTACGATATATCAAGTTCCAGCCAAAAAGTTATTGGGATTTATATTCAGCAGGAGGGGTATTGACTCGACCCTTCTAAGATTAAAGCAATTCAAGAACTACCTACGCCAATGACGAGAAAAGAGGTGATGAGTTTCTTAGCAAGGTTAAACTACATCATTCGGTTTATAGATCAATCAACCGTGGTGTGTGAAATTATTTTAAGCTGCTGAAGAAAGACGCCCCGACAAAGTGGACTAAAGAGTATCAGACTGCTTTTGATGCTATCAAGAACTATTTGTCAAATCCACCACTATTGGTTCCTCCGCGAGAAGAGAGGCCTTTGTTGTTGTACTTGTCTGTCTCAGATAGCGTATTCGGATGTGTACTTGGTTAACACGATGAGACAGGAAAGAAGGAAAGGTCTATCTATTATATAAGCAAGAAGTTTACTTGATACGAGTTTCGTTACACTTTGTTGGAGAGAGTGTGTTGTTCTTTGACGTGTCTTGCCCAGAAGTTGAGACATTTTTTTTCTACTTATATTACATTCCTCATTTCCATAATGGATCCACTGAAGTACATCTTCCAAAAGGCAATGCCGACCGGAAAGTTAGCTAAGTGGAAAATGTTGTTGAGTAAGTTTGACAATGTGTATGTGACTCAGAAAGCGATAAAGGCACAGGCTTTAGCTTATCATCTTTCAGAAAATCCTGTTGATGAAGAGTATGAACCGCTTAAGACTTATTTTCATGATGAAGAAGTGTCATTTGTGGGTGAGGATATTTCTGAAGAGTATCGAGGTTGGAGATTATTCTTTAATGGAGCGGCGAATCATCAATGTAAAGGTATTGGAGCAATCTTAGTGTCAGAATCCGGTCAGCACTATCCCATGGCGGCTAAGTTTTGATTTAATTGCACGAACAACATGGACAAATACGAAGCTTGTGTTCTTTGTTTGAAAAGTGTCATCGACATGAATGTCTATGAGTTGTTAGCTATTGGAGACTCAGATCTTTTGATTCATCAAATCCAAGAATAATGGGCTGTGAAGAACCCAAACATTATACCTTACGTACAGTAAGTGCAAAAGTTGAGCAAAAGATTTCGTAAGATCGAGTTAAGACATACTCCTAGAATAAAGAATGAATTGGACGATTCTCTTTCCACCATCGCTTCGATGATTAAACATCCGGACACAGATTATATTGATCCTCAGGATAAAGAGTTGAAAGGATATCCAGTCCATTGTTTACATGTTGAAACAGCACCTAACGGTTTGCCTTGATATTTTGATATAAAGAAGTATTTGGAATCTGGAACTCATCCTGAAGATGCTACGGCCAACAAAAAGAAGTAGATACGTTGTGTGGCTCTCAATTTCTTTCTAAGTGGAGAATTACTTTATAAGAGGACTCCAATTTGGGTCTTCTAAGATGTATTGATGATGTTGAAGTTGTGAAGCTTATTGAACAGATACATGCTGGAGTTTGTGGTACGCATATGAACGGGCTCACTTTGGCAAAAAAGATCCTACGAGCCGGGTATCTCTGGATGACTATGGAGAATGATTGTTGAAAATTTGTGCAAAAGTGCCACAAATGTACAAGTGCACAGTGATTTGATGAGAGTGCCACCTCATGAAGTTAAAGATATCAGTTCACCTTGGCCATTCGTAGCTTGGGGAATGGATGTCATCGGTCCAATAGAGCAAGCCTCTTCTAATGGATACAGATTCATTTTGGTCGCCATTGATTATTTAACTAAGTGGGTGGAAGCAGCTTCTTACAAGTCGATAACAAAGAAAGTGGTGGCTGATTTTGTTCGCAACAATCTAATATGTAGATTTTGGATGCCAGAATCCATCATTACTGATAATGGTGAGAATTTCAACAGTCACTTGATGAGAGAGATGTGAGCAATTTAAGATTACTCATCGAATATCAAACGGATTTTGAGGAAATTGATTGACAAGAATTGAGGTTCGCATGAGATGTTACCATATGCTTTATTGGGATACCGCACGACTGTCAGAACATTGACTGGTGCTACGCCTTACTTACTAGTATATGGAACAGAAGAAGTCATACCTGCTGAAGTTGAGATACCATCATTGAGAATCCTCCAGGAAGCTCAATTGAGTAATGTTGAATGGGTGAGCAAGCGGATTGATCAATTAACTTTGATTGATGAGAAGAGAATAGTTGTCGTCTTTCATGGTCAGTTGTATAGGAAGAGAATGGTTCGTGCCTTTCACAAGAGAGTAAGAGGCATACTTTTCGAAGTTGGTCAATTTGTTCTTAGGCGCATTTTTCCTCATCAAGAAGAATACAAAGGAAAATTCTCACCAAATTGGCTAGGTCCTTACATGGTTCGTAAAGTATTATCTGGAGGTGCTTTGGTCCTATCGGAGATGGATGGAACCGTATGGCCGAAACCGATATGATGCACGATCTATGTGATTGTTTATCTTGTTATTTACTTGTAATCATTATGTTTTCTTGTATTCGATTTGCGTAAATTCTTATTCCTCTTGTAATGAACTACATCTGACCTGAATTCTCGAGAATGAGATACATATGCGGCCTATGTCAGCTTCGATCACCCCATTTACCCCTTTTAATATTTTCTTGTATTTGAACTACGTTCGACCTGAATTCTCAAGAATGAGATACGTAGGCGGCCTATGTCGGCCTCGGTCGGTTTCTCTGTAGTTTTTCTTACTTTGTCAACCTTTGAGGAGGGGAACTATGTTTGACCTGATTCCTACCTCAATGGGATACGTAGGCGCCACAAGGGTTCGATCATATCTCCCGTTAAGATTTCTATTCCTCTTTATAATAGAAACTGGGACAGAATTTTTGAGAGGGACTCAAAAATTATCAAAAAAAAAAGATTCTTCCTCAGCAAGTCAAGACAGAAGATATTTCGAGATTTGCAACTGGTAAAGGATTTTGAGAAGATCTCAAAATTCCGCGATCTGCTTAGTTACAGTGGAAAGATAAGCAAGACAGTTAACTGGGACAGAAATTTTGAGGATGGCCTCAAAATTTCAGCATGGGTATATGTACGAGTCAAGAGTGACTCTGAAACTCCCCAGCGAATAATTGGAAAGACCTCAACACATCAGACACAAAAAATTTGTTAAGTCTGATATAACACGACTTAGTAGTGACCTTTTTAAGATACTATCTCTCAAAAATTTACTTCTTTAAAATTCCCTTTTATGTTTCATTTATTTTGGCATAAAATACTTTGTCTTATCTATTAAGAGTCAGGAGATCAGAAAATCAATCGGAGATAGCAGGACCAGGAGCAGACAACTGAAGAAATCGACACAGATCAGTTCGTTTTTACAACAAACAATTTTTTTGTGGAAGCAGGTTTATAGCTTTGCTTTGAAATCAGTAAATTCTTCCGATGAATAAATACGGAGAAGTCAGAGGAGGAGAAAAATGTCCCAGAATCGTCTTATGTCACTTATGTCGAAGAATTGGAAATATGAATTTTTTATTTCAATCAATTTCCAACAACATGAAACATTTAAAGAACGTCTAGCTAGATTAAAAGATGAATCAAGCGAAAATCCTAAGGGAGAGTTTACGGCTTCCGTAAAGGACGCTATTTGAATCACATTACCAAACAAGATAGTGTTGTTACCCGGAGGGAGTCATTTATTTTATTATCGATCAAGAGGGTGCATTACCCAGAGGAAACAGTTATTTTATTGTCAATCAAGGCGATGTATTATCTAAAGGTCGTTTTACCGTTATCATCATTGGAGAAGATATGAAAATCATGCATCGCGAGTCAATGTCCATGCATCGCAGAAAATCATGCATCGCGAGTCAATATCCATGCATCGTGGAAAATCATGCATCGCGAGTCAATATCCATACATCGCGGAAGATCATGCATCGCGAGTTAATATTCAAGCATCGTGGGAAGATATTCATACCCCGCAAGAAATTATGCATCACGAGAATATTCTATGCCTCGTCGAAACTTATGCATCGCGAGAAGATTTAATACCTCGCAGAAATTTATGCGTCACGAGAAGATTCCATGGCTCGTCTAAATTTATACATCGCGAGAAGATTTCATACCTCGCTGAAATTTATGCATCACGAGAAGATTCCGTGCCTCATTGAAATTTATGCATCGTGAGAGGATTTCATGCCTCGTGAAAAGTTATGCATTGCGGGAGATTCATACCTCGCAGAAATTTACGTATCGAGGGAAGATATTAATGCTCCGCAAGAAGGCATGCACATCTAAAAAAGGAAATTGTGCATCTCAAGAGAAATTCCATCGGCATCAACTGCATTCTTTTATTTTGATAAAAGTAAACATCAAGAAGAGCATCGAAGACGACGTCAAGAGAGATACTAGCACACGGCATCAACTTTCCTTTATGTTGACATCAAATGAAGAATACATTGAAGATTATATTACAAACACAAGACATAAGCTTTATTTGCTTTACATCAAACCAATCGAGTTAACGACAAATGAGAAGGAGAACAACTCAGTGTTAACACGGCGCGGACGACATCAAAAGGGATGCAACACAACGTGGAACTTTTCTTGGCAGCGAATTGGAACATAGTACAACGAGGATTGTCAAACTCTTAGGAGAACAACTCGTTTTTATTTTGTTTTTGTCAGTTTCGGTCTCGCATCCTGAAATTTTGGTATTTGCCGGAGGCAAATTTCCAATCTGAGTGACAATGCACCAAGAGTTTGGAAATTATGTCCATGTAAGTTCTTACCTATGGATGTGAGCGCACCACATTCATGGCTAAGAGGTTACAAGCCTCCTTTTCATACTCGTTTAATTTGTCACTTATCCAAAACCAAAGGTTATCTAGCATAATAGATTTCTTTTTCAACCGATCGAGTCAAACTATAAACAGTCTGATTCCTGAAGTTTAAGGATATGTAGGCGGGTTCAACGTTAAAACTCAGCTGTATTCCAACATTCGCTCTTAAATCTTATTCTCAAGCATTTCGGTGCCTTCATAATTTGGTATTAGGATGACTTTTGAATTTTTTCAAAATCTTGCATTAAATCAAGCATATCGAACTACAAGCGGCCTGAGTTCTCGTAAAGTCTGAGATATGTAGGAAACCCGTTTCTAGGGTTTAGCCATAATTTCCGAAATCCATATCAAATCTTGTTGAAAAGATGAATTTTTGGTCGGTCAAAATTGGATTGGTCAATTTCATTTTCCTCAAATTGATGGCACCAATCCTATTAAAATGAGGGACAGTTGTTGACAACTAATTTTGGCTCTCTACGTTAAATTAATTCACGAGCTTCTTAAGATTTCAAGCGATTAAAAATAATAGATGTTTTGTTAAATTCAAATATACCTTTCAAAACATATATATGCAAACATATTTTTAAGAATGTGTGAAAAACGTCTGAAAAATTTTACTTTTTGTTTGAATGTTTTACTAACTAGTTATGCAAAACTTTATTCTCTATTTTGGAACTAATTTGTTTAATTACGTCGATTATTTTGTCTCGTCGAAGTTAAGAGGCTTATGCGATTAATTCATAGTGATTTTTTTTATCTTTCAAGTTTTTTTGGACCAACAAAATTTGGGATTTTTCTTTTATTATCAGCAGCCCACTCCTCCTAATTTATTTTTCACACCTTTCCAACCCAATAATTCCAGCCTAAAATTTCCTCCATTTTCCGTCAGCCCGTGCAAACCTTAACATTCCCAACCCAACTTTAAGTTATTTTTAGTCAGCCCAACCCCCTTTTATTTTATATCTGACCCTTCTTTTACCTCTTCCCAGCCCAACGCAAAAACCCCCAAATCAGCCCTTTTCTCCCGACCGACCCCACCACCCAAGTTCTTCTTCCCTAGTAAAATCAAACCCAGGAGTTTCTGCAGCTTCAACAAGTATGACATCCAATTTCACGCGTTCGTCCTTTTCCCTCTTACAAATCGCGCGTAGAAAGAAGGCAGCAATAGATATCTGCAATTTTTCTCTATTCGTACGACCTCTGCAGCACACAAGACACGCGGAATCATACTTGGTGTTGTAGGATCGAGCCACGTCGATTTCCCAGGACGAAGGGTCGATCTCGACCCTCCATCTCCCCTCAAATCCGTTTGAATCACCTGGAATCAAGGGAATATTCGGGTTTTTTTATAAGGTTTGGAATTTGAATTCCAAATGGGCCAAAAAGTTTTGGAATTTCCTCATCTTTCCCTCCCTTTGGCAAAAAAATCTAATTCTTGGTCTTTATATTGTCTCTTTTTCTTGATAGCAAGGGATTTTTTAAGGGAGAAGCCTGAGAATTTTTTGAGAGGGTTTTGGTTTTTTCTTTAGTTGGAAAATTAGGAAAGATTGTTATTCTAGTCGAGAATTTAGAGAAGAAGTGATGAAAATACAGGAAGAAAGTTGTTTTGATCTTTAGTTGTTCTTCACATAACAAGAAAAAACAAATTGCTATACAGACTTCCATTCTTTCGCTCGTGTTCAGTTTCTCGTGTTGAAGTCAGTTCTAGCTCGTCATTTCTGTTTCGCTGCCCCTCAAGAGGTAACCTTCTGTTAGTTTTGAGTTTGTTTATGTCGGTTGAACATGTATTTACTTGGGATTACCTGTTAAATTTGCCTGAGTGTGTTCTATCTAAATTATTTCCTTCGTCTTACTTCTATAAAATGAATAACGCGCGCTTTGCTTTCAGGGTAGTTCGATGACTCTGTTCGGTCCGTCTTTTATTTTAATTTTTAGTTTGTGGCGTTTCTTCTTTGTTGTTTACTCGACTATATTGACATTATGGTATCTTCTCCTTTGTGTCAAAAATGATTTTAGTTCTTCTTTTATCAGTTGGATATGTTTGTAAAGATTTATCCCATCATCCTTGAGTTTAGATTTGGTTTTAGATCACTAACTCTGCCCCTAATTGGTTTAGTTCAGCATTATTGTTACTATCGTGTGACGCGAATGATTTTTCCATCTTGTTCATTTGGTCTCATTTGAATTTATTTATGCTTTCAATGTTCGATGGAGATTTTGTTTATGGTTTTTCCGCATTTGCTGTTAGCATTCCTATTTTTGACCGCTACTATTACCGTAGTTTTTCTATTGCAAATCTCCACATTTAAAAATTCTCACAAATGGAAGTGAATAAAAGTTGACTGATTCTTTTTTGGAAAATTAAAAGAAAAAAAATAATAAAAATAAATGAATCATTCAAGTCTAGCAATGCAGTGATTCTTTTTTTATCCAATTTGGATCACTGTTTATTAAGATTTCTTACCAATATATATCTATATTTGATTCTTAATACATGAGTCGCCAACCGTTTTGTCTTTCTTAGAGTGTCAAGTTCTAGCTAGTTTATGCAAGGCGTCAGATCTCAAGTCTTGTTGTTCACTGAAAAAGTTTTTTTTTCTTTCTAAATTATTAAGTGCTTAGCTTCGTTGTTAAGTTGGACTGGTAGGTCGATTTCTCAAGAATGACAAAGAATTGGACCTTCTTGATAATAGAGTATTCACTTTGTAGTATAAAGTTTAATTCCCTAATAAATTTAGTGCATGTCTGCTCCTCGATGTGCCTATATTATTGCTCATGTGGGGGTGATTTTGACTTAAATATGGGTTTGTTCTTAAATCGCCCTCGTTTAAATGCTCTGTATGTACTAAATTCGTTAGTGTCGGATTGTGATATTTATTATGAAGGAGTAGTACGTGAGATATATCACTGGTCAGTCAGTAACATGATTTTTCTTTCAATACTATGAGTTACTCTAAGCTATACTTTGTTTTCTTAGCTCTTCATGCCGACATAGTCGTGTTTTATTCAAGTCGATTTAATTTTGCCAATTTCATGAGCATTTCGATTATCTTAATGCTTGTTAACTCGTTTGGATCAAGTTGGGCCTTTATATTATTTGATCATAAGTCGAAAATGGTGATTATATTTTCCTATAGATTCAATATAAACATGAGTATTTCCTTGTTTTACCTTCCAATTCTCAAAGCTTTCTACAATTGTATGTTAAAAGTTGTTTCGAATTTTTTTTCTTTTGCCTCGTGTCTTAGTCATACTATTTTAAAATTTCATCATTAAGATTGTCTGGAGTATGAGCATACTGACACTAAGCATAATGTACATAATATTTTGTTTTATCATATATCTTGTTTAGATTGTAAGGTTAAACATAATAGTCTAATAGCTTGTTATATAAGTTTAGGTTTGGTCCGATATTAATTTATTCCTCCCTGTCTATCTTAAATGCAATCAATGCCAATCTCAATTAGGGATAAGTGCTCAGCCGTATTACGATGGGAAATATAAATAATCGCTTATTTGTCGATGTATATGTATGTATATATATATATGTATATATGATAGGAAGAACAACGACTAACTATTCATTCGATGAAAACTCCTAAAAGACCCACAATTAGCACAAATAGTTTCTTCTTTAGTTCCATCATCACCCTTCTTCACAAATTCACGACATCCATCAACCGAATAGTCACCAATCTTAGTAGCATGATTCTTAAGAATATACCATATTTTATCGTCATAACACCATTTGGATTTTAGCTTGTGTTTCTTGTCATTTGTTTTTTTATTTTTTGGCTAAAGCTTTAAGGGTGAAGTTTTAGTTTTTGCCTTTTGGTTTTAGTTTAAACGGTCTTTAATAGTGTGAATAATTGTTTAATTTTCAACACACAATTAATTTTCTATTGACATAATTTGTGATGAGATTATCTGTAATAAAGTAAATTTACGTAAGTGATGCTACATTAAAACATTGTGTAAAAGGTGTTTTTAATGTAACATCACTTACGTAAATTTACTTTACTACAGATAATCTCATCACGAATTATGTCAATAGAAAATTAATTGTGTGTTGAAAATTAAACTATTATTCACACTATTAAAAATCGTTTAAACTCAAACCAAAAGGCAAAAACTAAAACTTCACCCTTAAAGTGTTAGCCAAATAAAAATCAAATGACAAGCAACACAAGCTAAAATTCAAATGGTGATATGAAGATAAAATATGGTATATGCCTAAGATTCATGCTACTAAGTTTGGTGACTATTCGGTTGATAGATGTCGTGAATTTGTGAAGAAGGGTGATGATGGAACTAAAAAAGAAATTGTTTGTGCTAATTGTGGGTGTTTTAGGAGTTTTCATCGAATGAATAGTTAGTCATTGTTTCTTCCTATATATTCATATATATATATATATATATATATATATATATATATATATATATATATATATATATATATATATATATGTGAATGATATATAAGATTAAATTAAGTTAAATTGGGCCTTATATCATTTGATCATTAGTTGAAAATGGTGATTATATTTGCCTATGGATTCAATATAAACATGAGTATTTCCTTGTCTTACCTGTCAATTCTCAAAGCTTTCTAGAATTGTATGTTAAAAGTTGTTTGGAATTTTTTTTTCTTCTGCCTCGTGTTTTAGTCATGCTAATTTAAAATCTCATCATTAAGAATGTCAGGAGTATGAGTGTAGTGACATTAAGCATAATGTACATACTATTTTGATTTATCATATATCTTGTTTAGATTGTAAGGTTATACATAATAGTCTGGTAGCTTGTAATATGAGTTTAGATTTTGGTACGATATTAATTTATTCCTCCATGTCTATGATCAATGCAATCAATGCCAATCTCAATTAGGGATAACTGATTAATCGTATAACGATGGGAACTGTAAATAATCGCTTCTTTGTCGATGTATTTTTGTTATTTTTCCTCTGGCAGAATACTAGATTTTTCTTATTGTTTGTCTCCTCATATTTTATTACCATTTGAGTTTGCTAAATTTTTGTGTGAAGATACGAATTTGTTTCATCATCAATAATAGTATTTTCAGCAACTCAACTAGGTTCTTATAATTTTTTTATTTCTATGTTTTGCATGTGAAATTTATCTGAGTTCACTATGAACTCTTACATTACCTTCGCATCTCGGAGAGCCATAAAGCTCTAATTCCTACATCGAGTCAACTTATAACAACCGGCGAACATATTTTCAGAGTTAAAGAATCCAAAGCAAGTCAAGAAATCGGGAGATTTGAAGAAGTTGGGCCAAAAGAGGCCCAATATATTTAATTTCTTTTCCTTATCGCTTTGTATTTGGGCATAAGCCCTTGACGTTTTTTTTTTCATTTTTCTGTATTTATTTCATATTTGCTTAGTCTAGGACAGGTACGAAAGAAAGTAAAATCACTTAAAAACCCAAAACAGGTGGGTCCACATTCTGTCCAAGGCGGACAAAACCCGGATTTGGACTCAAATCTCTTTCCCTCTCTATCCCTTTATGTGCTTTTATACTTATCTGTTTTATTCGTCATTAGTTTAAAGATCGAAAACTCCAAATTCCCTTCAGACGCCTTAAATGCTTCATCGACTTAAACCAATAAATTTTGCAAATAATTCACTTAGATAATAAGTTAGTAATTTAACTCTTTACTATTCCAAATATTTTTCAAGCCAAATTTAATTTTTTTAGCCAACTACGTTAGTTGATGGAAAACCGTAGGTTAACGGAATGTCTTAGGTGCTTTCAAACCTTCCTAAGACATTAATATGAATCCCCGAACCCCCTAAAAGGTTTTAAATCGAGTTTTCTCTGTTTAATCTTTTGAAAAATCAAGTTTTCTTAATTTTCCTCAAAAATTAAGTGGCAACTTTAAAAAGTCGAAAAAACCCTAGAAAATAAATGTTTTTCTTCTTTTCGATAAAACATGTATATATTTATATATAAATATATGTATATGTATATGTATATGTATATGTATATGTATGTATGTATATATGTATATTTATATATATATTATATATATATATATATATATATACATGTATGTATATATACATCCTCAGCTACATCCCCCGCATCATCAGTGACTTGATGTTCACCCTCGTTACCAGAAACACCAACACCATCCTCAGCTACATCCCCCACATCGTTAGTGACTTGATGTTTACCCTCGTTACCAGAAATATCAACATCATCATCATCTACACCACCCATATCAACAAGATCAATCCGTATTTGTGGAGATGTTTGTTTCTTAAAATGAAATGTGCTTGTAAATAACATTTGGGTAAATATATCAAATAATTAACTTACGTAATTTGTTAAATGATCTTTTGTAGAACCATGTTCATCAGTAGCCGGGGTCGAAGGCACGTCTGGAATAGAAACATGTACATCAACAGTCAGGGTCGGATATACAATTGATTGATCATGCTGACAGGCTTATGAAACCTTTGTTTTATGTTTAACCGCTTTTTTTCTTCTTTTTAGGGATGGTGGAGGAGATTTATCAGACACTCTAGAAGATCTCCTCAATAACTGTTCGGGTGTTTTGATGGAGAAATCATCAAAATCATCTTCGTCATTTGGTTGTACTAAGGGTGGTAAAGAAGGAGGAGCATGTTCAACTTCAACTAAGTCAAAAGCTTCAAGTTTCTCCGTTGTTGGGACAATGTTTGAACATGCATTTTGAATGTATCACAACATAGAAAATAATTTAAATATTAAGACAAGACATAATGTATCACAACACAAAAAATAATTAAGACACAACACAATGTATCACAACACATAAAATAATGATATTAAAAAGACAAACTTGAAATATTTAATTTTCACAGTAAAAAAGGATTTAATTTTACCTCTTGGAAAATGCTAGACATAAGCATTTCAAACTTTGCCTTATCAGACACACCTCTCCAATTACACATTCTTGGGATGACATTCCATTGTTTCATTAGCAATTTCAAAATTTAACTGGGATGCACATTCATATATCCATATGTTTAGTGCATACGGAAGTCCATATAATTGATACAATTTTTTGCTAACATCAAAATCCTGTCAAAGTGAACTGATGAGCTAAGAGAATGAAAGTTGACCCCAAGGATAATCTCGATATTTATCATCTGGAACCATTAGAAAATTCACAATAGATATATTTGTATTATCAAGATTAATCAACACGAATGTATGAATAAAGAACAATATAGACATTTGGAGTGCATCGTGATCGTTCTCCCAGTTGCCAATCTTAAACTGTTGGACTAGTTATTTCTTGGTAACACTATTCACTGCACTGGAAAAATACTTCTGGAATAGCACACAGGGAGTTGATTCTGGGTATTGGAAATCATTGGTATTGCCTTTGACTTTAACTCCAGTTATTATTGCAAATTCATCTATACCAAATTTTAGGATACACTTATTCGCATGTCTAATATGCAACACATTAGAGTTTCCTTGTTCCAACTCTAACAACAGCAAGCACTTAGTGATTTGGCTTGAAAATTACATTTAGTAATATATAAAAAGGGTCCAAATATTGTAGCCCTAAACAATTAGAATACATCTCCATTATAGAGTCTTGAAAATCCATCAGAAAATTGTTGCTAAAATTGAGAGCAAACCTTATGGAATCTGTTGGTATCTTTTTTATCTTGTACTTGAGTGGCTGCAATTTGAAAAAAATACAATTTTTAATGATATTGAATATACATACTAAATAAACAACAAATCTCTTTATGATACATGATACTAGTTTTCAATGATTCATGATACATAAAAAAACATATGATACACATTTAATTCATTTATCATTGAATCGACTAAACACTATAACATATTATAACGATATGTATCAAACATATTATATATTTCAATATAATTTAAGGAAGAATAAAAAAGACATACCCTAAGAAATGTGGGTCTGATAATAATAGTTGTTGATATTTTTCTCTTTTTTGGGGGTTATTTTTGCAACCTTTCATTTAGAAAATTATGAAATATCTTTGTTTGGCTCCTTCCTCAAATTCAAAGGATCATGCGCAGAATTTATCCTATTTTCATCCTAATCTTCATCATCAGAATCATATATCCTTCGATTCGTAACATGATCCATATATATGAGAGAAGATAACGATGAACAAGATTAAATATAAAATTAAAAAAATTGACTTTAAGTTCGGATGGAGTAAGAAGAAAAAGAAGGATCAAAGAATAAACGGATGTATCATACAGATTTCAGAAATTTTTAAAATTCAGATTTCTTTTGTTAAGAAATGTGTTTGATTGACAAAGTTATAATTTGAAATTTGAAATTGATATTGAGTGTAGTTATGGATAAAAAGGATTTTGTTGATTGAGTGTATTTGTGGAGAAAAAATAGGCATGACATAGGGATGAAACGTGTGTCAGATGAGAGAGAGTGTTATGTATCTACAATATTATGATTACAAAATAAAAAAGGAACTTAAGTAATTTTTTAAAAAAGTAGGGAAAATTAGAGAATAATAAACTTATAGTTGTATATTTAAGTTATTTTTCCATTAATAAATGCACAACATGTCATTACACATAAATATTTTCTCATCCTATCATATCCCTTATTTAGAAAAGGGAGTTTGAGAGGACGAACAATGCAATTAAAAATTGTACCAGCAACATTATAAGTTGTACTATAAACTTGGACGAGTTTGATTGGTCATTGAATATCATTTTATTTTCAGTGTGAAAGTAAGTCTACACGTGTATTGCACTTCTTTCTCATCAAACCACGTGTAAATTTTCACTTAATTTTATTTTCTTCATTTGCATATGACACTGTTTTCTTTAATTGATTTCCAATTTCACATAATTTCTCTCTCTAAAACTTTACAAATTTTCTTTTTAATGGTTCTCAAATTTCATCATGCTTCATTAATCCAAGTCTATTTGAGATGGCAGAAAGTCTCAAGGGTCCATGGAAAGCTACTTGGAAAAGCATGGCACCAACAAAGGTGAAATGTTTTGCTTGGCTATTTAATTATGTTTTTTTTAGGTTTTAAAGCAATCTTTGTTTAGTTATTGCACTCTCATTATATGTATATCGTCATTTATTTTTTGGGTTTTTTCAATGAATTTGAATATTCATGTTTGAATTAAGTTATCCAGGTGCAATCTTATGAGACGTGTAGCAAATTTTGTGTTCTGCCGTTAAAATTTATATTTCATGGTTAACTTATTTAAGAATTGGTGCAACAAAGGTGTTTAATAGTATCTTCGAACTATGTAAAAGACTTCTTCATTTATTTTCCCTACAAATATCATACTTCATTAATACATTTGATATTTACATGAATTTTATAGTGTAGGGTTATTATTATCGAAAATATCAACCAAATCTAAGAGGATGTGTAGTGATGGGTCATTGTAAAATGGAGCAAAACAAAGCAATGTGAGACTCAGAGCATGTCTCTTCATTTTTGTGTGAGATATGATATGTTTAAGGTACAGTGAAACATTTTATTCTCAATGTTCCAGAACGATATGCACTTGATGATCACGCCTCAGTGAGCTTCTCTTTTCTATATTTGTTCATATTTATTCTAAATTGTACATCACTTCATGTACTTAAATAATGGTTGCATTGGTATTAATCTACAAGGTTTGGTCATATAGATAGTTGGTACTAAATACCTATGGAGAAAAAAAAGTTCATTCGCTTTTTCGTTACATGCTTACAGATGGGGATTAAGATATAGAGGGTTGTTGTGATTAGTTAAATCTACTAAGAGCCACAGAATCAGTATCTTTTATCTTCATTATGGTTGTGTTGACACATTATTGGACTTAATCTAGAGAGCTAATGCATCTCTTTAGAAAAGATTGGAAACTACATATAAGATGTAGAATCTCTTTATAATGTGAAGTCTTTCGAGAAAAAACATACAATCATGGCAGACAATATCACAATTATGGCATACAATATCACAATCATTTACAAGCTTTATGCAAATTTGAACTTTAGTACAATAGACTTTGCATTTGGAGTTCATAGTTGCCTCTGTGAATATGAAAAAATTTCTTTCCCTCTTAGGCTTCTTTTAACTTTAAATCAAAGTTCATTCACTGACTTTTAAATTCTTGGAAAGTATTGTTTCAATATGTTGATAAAGTTCGTCAATAATGTTGATTTTCTATTTTCAACTTATTCAATATATATTGTGTCCTTCATTTTTACAACCATCGATTAGGACTGTCACTTTTATATGGTATTTGCACTTGACTACTCCAATGCCTCTCACGTTACTTTTGGTCCTTGATGTTGGTATTGACACATAATAATACGCTCAACTCCATTTGTAGATAAAATTTTCAATCTAACTTAAAAAATTATCTAATACATTATCATTGGATAACTCTATATTTTTAGCTTTTGATTTTCTTTTTTATTGTATCATTGTGTAACGAATAACTTTATTCTTTTTGGAAGGCACTCTTATGATTTTATTTCCATGCCATTTTTTAGTTGTCCAAGTACTTCTAAATTACTCGCTCTTTTCATTCCAATATTCTCTCTTTGTTACTAATTTCTCTATGTGCACAGATGTATTTGTACCACAATATACATCCTTTTTCAGAATGTTTCTTTTCATACTTATTAGACATAACAACATTTTGTATAACAGAAATCCTTTCAAAAAGTGGTCTGAATTTTGTAGTCTTCAAGTGATTTACTGATACATTACATGCATACATTCTGATATTTTCTTGGGAAGAAATCAGGGTGGTCGTTCTTTTGTTTGATTAGCAACTATGATGCTATCAGTTTTATTTTGAAAGATGTCTAATATTTAACCTACTTCGTATTTAACTTCTTGATAAAATATCAATTAAGATATACTATGATAGGTTCCTGATTTCATTTTGGGTGATGCATATATGATGCTTGAAAATGCCGAGGCAACTAGATTAATCTGGAGACAATTATTCATTAGTATTTTTTAAAAGAATCGATTTTTCATGATTAAAGATAAAGAAGTAATACATCCCGAATTGATTCATGCACTTTATTGTGTAAATGGTGTTTTTAATGTAGCATCACTTACATAAATTTACTTTATTACAGATAATCTCATCACAAATTATGTCAATAGAAAATTAATTATGTGTTAAAAATTAAACTATTATTCACACTATTGAAGACCATTTAAACTCAAACCAAAAGGCAAAAACTAAAACTTCACCCTTAAAGCTTTAGCCAAAAAAGAAAAAGCAAATGACAAGCAACACAAGCTAAAATTCAAATGGTGATATGAAGATAAAGTATGGTATATTCCTAAGAATCATGCTACTAAGATTGGTGACTATTCGGTTGATGGATGTCGTGAATTTGTGAAGAAGAGTGATGTTGGAACCAATGAAGAAACTGTTTGTGCTAATTGTGGGCGTTTTAGGAGTTTTCATCGAATGGATAGTCAGTCATTGTTTCGTCCTCCAGTACTTCGGTCTCGCTTCATTCACCCACATGGTGGTGGAAATGCACCAATTGATTTTCATCCTTTAACGGCTCGAGTTATGCCAGTTAAGTACATTATGTGGCCTATTTTCTACTATTATTCATGATCTTATAAATCTTCAGTCCATGAGAATGTTCTCTATGATTCTTGTCGGCGTCATTACTAAGAATGAATATTAACTACGAATGCAATCTTTATTATGGTAATATCTAGTATGTTTTTTTACATTAGAAAAGAGAAGGAAGAATTTAAGTTGAATTCATTTTAATGAATTGTGTAAGCTCTTATTTTCATATGGTTATCCAGATGCTTGATGAAATTGAATTGTGATTTGTTTGATTAATTGTTTCTTGCAACATTACAGTAAGAAAAAGAGAGTAAATGTGTACATTTGACTTTCAAACGCTTATATCATATCGTTTATTTACTTTGTCTTTTATTCATTAAGTTTCTATTTATCGCAAAAATTACTTTATAATTCAATTACTTAACAAAGTAAAAAAATTATATTCTAATCTTGTGAGTTGGTTGTTTAATTGTTTAAATATTTTTATTTTGTAAAACATGTATTTATTTCACATTAAAGCCACTTCAACTGGAAAATATAATAACAAAATAGCTGTTCATCTTTTATCAACTTAGATAGATTTTTATTTAAAAACAAACAAAACAATATAAATTGTTCTAAAAAAAATTAATGCCGAGTAAATTAAATACACTAAATAACATAATAGGTGAAATTTTTCAATTTTATTACAACCTTTCTTGGTTTATTAAAAAAAACATGCATAGTGTATTTAACAACTTAAATTACAATACATTAATATACAATTCTTTTGTTGACAAAACACATTTTAAATTTATAAAATGTAACAATTTAAATATTCAATTTATTTTATTAAAAGAATGAGTATTTGATTTGGATTGATACGTCACATTCTCCACTGTGTTGAATCAAGATTAAAATGTTGCTACCATCACCATACTTGAAGATGAAGTGATTCTTTCGCTAAAAACAAAGATTGATTTTACTCAAAATTTCTAAAGTAAATCATTGAAAATTTATATAAATAATGACATTAATAATTGCAATAATATATTATGTAAAAGAGAATAAATAAATAAAATCATAGATATTGAAAAACAAATAGAGAGAAAATAAAGAAAAGAATGTCAATAACTCATGTTGCACACTTAATTGTTATTATTTTATTTATCATGTTTTTCTTAATTTATTTTTTTACCTTACTTGCTAGGTTTCTATAGAGGCTCTTTGATAGATTGAGAAAAAATAAAAATTATTGTTAGGTTTCAAAAGGTCTTAGTTAACTATAAATAAATGACTTTAAGATAATTATTTATCGATAATTATATAATTATCATTATATTATATTTTAGTGACAATAATAAATATGAATACTTATAGTGAATACTCTATGTAAATATTGTTAAAGACTTTAAGTGATCTTACCTTAAGTGATCAACAATTTGATCTATATTATATAGCACCCATGATTCTACTTACCATAATTTACCAGAAAAAAGTTAGTGCAAACTTCCTTTAGAATGAGATGCAAAAGCACGCTCTCATACCAAATCACATAATAAAGTTGGCTTTAATTGCACATGGAAGTGACACACGAGTCGAATTCAATATAAATTGATTAAAAAATGAATTAAATAAAAATAGATAAATTATTCGACTCAACTCGGATTTAAAATGGGTAAAACGAGTTACCCAATGAATAATATGAGTAATCATATTACCCATATTGTATTAGAAATCTTGTTAAAATCTTCATAAAAAAAAATTATCACTTCACGCCACCCCTACCAAGCCCCCCCACCCCCCCACCACCACCCAAAAAAAGTAAAATATAAATGAATAAAAAATTTAAAAATTCACCCAACTCCTACCAGCCCCCACCCCCCTCCCCCCTACCAGCCACCCCCCCCCCCCCCCCCAACCCATCCCAAAAAAATTAAAGAAATTTTACAAAAATTTCATTATTCTTTTTTTAAAAAAATAAAATAAAATTACCACTCTACCCCCTTACTCCCTACCAACCCTTCCCCCCCTCCACATCCAAAAAAGAATTACCACACCCCTTAACCCCCCGTCCCCCCCCCCCCCCCCCAACACCCCATACAAAAAAATATTAACAAAATTTTTATTTTTTTATTAACATTTTTAATTTCTTTTGAAAAAAAAAAAACCCACCCCGCTAGAACCCCTCCCTCATCCCCTTACCCCCTACCACCCCCCCCCCCAACCCCTACCACCCCTATCTCAAATTAAATGTAAAAAAAAACATGTTTTTTTTATAAAAAAAAGTTTTAAGAAAAAATAATTTCTTACTATCCAACCCTTTATCACTTTTTTTTTGTTTGCTTTTACCCATTTTATCCATTTTTAAATGGATAATATGGGTATTACTCATTTTTTATCCATTTTCAAATAAATTATATACCCAATTCATTTAATATGGGTAATATAAACATATTATTTACCTATTTTGTCACTCCTACACAGTATTTTTTAACAAGACAAACATATTAAAGAAGGCTTGAAAGAAAAGTCTGTCATCTCAGCATCCTTGTTAAATATCCTGCATCGGAAAAGTTATTCCTTTATGGAGAGACTTCCCCTCTCTAATTGCATCTAAAGAGCCTAAAGTGACATTCTTCTCATCCAACTAAAAGAAATCCGATGGGACAACAACGGTCGCGTATGAATCTTAGCTTAGATGTCAATATCTTTTTCTAATGTCAAATGGATTAATGCATGCAGCATCGACTTAAAAATAATGGTACGACACGGTGTCACATGTTCATCTTCTATAGTGATTCATTTAGATGCAAAATGATAAGTACCATCTTGTTTTAGGAAAAAAGTTACATTTATATCATATAAAAATGGTACCTATCATGCACTTTGCTCGGTGAGGAAACTAACAAGAAAAAGGAGATCTTTCTCTCTACTAGATACATCCTCTATCAAAAATGTATGAGTTGTTAAGAATTATTTTGATTGATGACATCTTATTTTATTTCATTTTTCATATCCAGACTTGTTTTACATTTACTGATTGGTTAATTCAAACTACCTTATTATCTTGGGTATAAATTTACAACAAAAGAAACTTTTCACCAATTCAGGTTGTTGGTAACAACTATTAAAATAAGGACATTCTTATAAGTTATCAACTCATATTTAAAATTATACAATTGACAATCAGCGTATAAGTCTCTGCACATACTTTTCTGTTCAAAATGAGATTAAAAACTCAGTTCAAATCCCAGCAAAGGCAAGAAAAAACGATTTTTCTCTAATCCGCCTAAGCATACCCAAAACCTTCATCAGTCATAAAATAGTATATACTAAAAAAAAATTTAAAAATCAATATAAAGAGATTGTAATTAATCATACAACTAAATGTCAATCCCAAATTAATCAGCATCGTCCGTCTATACGAAAATTGTACATCCAATTCAGTACATTTGGACCCGACTTTGGGAAGAAAAAAAGGAGGAAAAAGCTCACCCGACCATAGTCATTTTGTAAGAGGATTTGAGATAGAAGAAAGAGAATCATCAGCGAATTTTGCACCAACTTTTGGGTATCGAAGCTTCTGGCGTTTAGGCAAAACATTTGTGACTTCATCGGAGACACCGCCGACGATGATTCCAAAGCCTTTTTTTTTGGTTACTTCTCAAATGTACTAGGTACACTTCACTAAAAAAGTACAATGTTTACGCCTCTTCACTTTTAATTTTTTTTAAAAAAATTATGACTCTTAACTTTTAATTTATTTATTTTTTTCAAAAAAAAATAAATTGAAAGTGGATTAAAATTTACAATCTGGGAATTATACATTCACATTAAGTTTAAGATTTTTCAATGGAATCGTTAGAGAGAAAAATATTTTTTAAATTTTTTGATAAGTCAAATTATTTTAAATATATTTATTTATTAAATAAACTTCTTAAATTCAGTAAAAAGATGCTTAGATGAAATCTTAAAAAAGATAATCATAAATGGTGCTGAATCTTTGTTGGTGAGCTAGAATTGGGCCGGTTATGGGAAAAAGAGTGGGCTATGATTTGGATTTAAGTGTGCATGGGAGTGTTGCTGAAAGAGTTAGAGAAAATGACCAACATTTGGCCTTTTGATGAGTTTAAGATGAATTGATTAGGTTTGGTTAAATTTGTAATTAAATAATAGCCCCATAAGTTTCAATCACAACCAAATTGAATTAATTGATGAATTGATTAAAATTCAAATAAGATAAATTAATATAAATTAATTAATGGAATTTATAAAGATAGCAAAATAAAATAGAAAAATGTATAAGTACCCCCTCAACCTATGTCTGAAATTTCAGAGACACTTGTACTATACTAAGGTCATATTACCCCCCTGAACTCATTTTATAAATATTTTTCTAGTCCTTTTCAGCCTACGTGACACTAGTTTGAAAAAAAATATTAACACACGCTGGGCCCACAAGATAGTGTCACGTAGGACGAAAAGGGTTAGAAAATTATTTATAAATAAGTTCAGGGGGATAATAGGACCTTACTACAATATAACTATGTTTCTGAGATTTCGGAAGTAGGTTGAGGGGGTAGTTGTGCATTATCCCAAATAAAATAATTAACTTAATAATAAAATAAATAATTCAATATATAAACTATTATATATCTAAAATAATTAATCAAATATTTAATTAAAACAAATATTTTTTTACTTGATTTTCAATAATTCACAAAATATACTAATTATATACATATTTACGTAACACATATATATTATCTAAAAATTATAAAAAGTGAAAAAACTATTTAAAATAACTTGCAAATTTTATATTTTTTTCTTGAAATTTTATAAAACTAATTATTTTAGATCGTTTGAAATTGAAGAAGCTTGAAATGATTAATTTATATTGTGAAGGTCCGAAATTGGGTGTCAACAACTGTTCTTCATTTGACTTATATTTATGAAAGAAATTCAAGGCAAATGAAATTGAAGAATCCAATTTTGAACGACCACATTTTAATCTTTTCGAAAAAGGAATTTGTTATGGACTTTAGGAATCATCGTCGAGCCCCAGTATCGAGTTTTCTACATATCTCAGGCTACTTGTAGTTTGACTCGGTCGATTGAAAGATAATCTATTATTCCAAATCACCTTTGATTTTGGAAGAGTGACAAGTAAGTTGAGTATGGAAAAGACGCTCGAAAATTTGTTGTACTTCACACCCATAATTAAGAACTTTTACAAACATAATTTCCAAAGTTCTTAGTGCATTATCACTCAGATTGGAAATTTGCCTCCGGTGAAAACTAGAAATTTCTGGATGCAAAACAAAATTGATAAACCAAAAGAAAAATTTGCATGTCTTCTGATAGGGTGTGGTTTGATTGTGGTGTAAATCGATCTTCAGCTTGTGTCCTTAGAGTTTGATATTTCTCTTCAGACTATGTCCCAGTTTGCTGCTAAGAAAAAGTTCCACATTGTGTTGCATCCTTGTTGATGTCGTCAGCACCTGTGGTTGAGAATTCATCCCTTTGGATTCCCTTGACAAAGAGTGAAATAAAGTTGTCAGTAGAAATTGTAATTTATAAAGTGGTAGCATCTTTTACGATGCATTATCGGTTGCTCTTGCTGTGAAAGATGTCATATAAGTATGTTCAGTATATGTCTACACGCTCAAAGTAAATAATTAGTAGATATAGTACCTCTTTAGCTAGTAGTCTGAGTCTAAAAAAAAGAAAAATCATTCATATAGAAATGGGTATATCTTAATGGATAAACATAAACATCTTTTTCAACTAGATGAGAAAATAAAGAAGAATTGAGTGTAAAAGATAATGGATACCGCATTCGAACACAAATTGTCATTTATAACTCATGGTTTGCTGAGGATTTGGAGATGTCATTGTTTGTTTTTACATGGGAAACTACAATGTTCTCTGCAATGAGCCAGATGTCTCAATTATTATTCAACTATAACGAGGTGGATGACTCGATTATTTTCCAACTGTAATGAGGTGGATGGCTCGATGAATATCTAACTATAACAAAGTGGATGACTCGATGATTTTCCAATTGTAACTAGGTGAATGACTCGATGATTATTTGCTACTAAAAAAAATTTCACGTTGTGTTGCACCTTTTTTTGATGTCTTCTGCACCTTTGTTTAGATTTGAGAATCTATCATCTTGGATGCCCTCGACAAAGAATGAAATAAACTTGTTAGAACAAACTGTAATTTAAATAGAGAAGTGATATGTTTTACCGTATTCGGCACATATTCTTTTCTGTAAATGTTTTGACATCAGCCTCCATCAATTTTGACCAAGTAGATGATGACCTTATATGATATGAATGATGATGATAGGATAATGATGATCCATTGGTAGGATAACACTGGTACATGATTGGATATTGACATTGATGCTCCATTAATAGGGTAATGATTGATGATCCATTGACTGGATGATGTTGATGCTCCATAGATAGGATGATAATGCTTCTTTGATGATCCATTGGTAGGATGATGTTGATTCGTTGGCATGATGATGGTAATAAATTAATAGGTTGATGTTGCTTCATTAATGATCTATTGGTAGGATGATGTTGATCCATTTACAATATGATGTTGATGCTCCATTGATAGGATGATGTTGGTCCCTTGGTAGGATGATTATATTCCATCAATAAAATGAAGGTGATGTCTTTTTGGATGGTGTACTATATCATTTGATAATACTGTAGAAATGCCCCTCTGGGTGATCGTATTATATCATTTGATAATACTATAGAAATGTCCCTCCGGGAGGGTCTCACATTACTGTGCTTGATATCGATGTGATTTGTGAATTTTCTTCAAATATTTTTGATGCTGTAAAATGTAATTTGATGTCATTCTAGATGCTTGTACATGTTGAGAGTGTTGCTTTCAGTTGTTCATATTTTAACATTTGTACTCATTGTGACTCATATTTTGCCGAGAATTTGAATGAGGTATTGTTGATTGTATTATGATTTTTTTTTGAAAAACTTCGATGATTTTCCTGCATCCACAAAAAATTTGTCAATTATGGGGAGCTCCTCGTCCATTTGACTTCTCCATATTAATTTAATGGAGGAATAAGATGACCTTGAGGAAAACTTATGGATATGCATCGACAAAATAATTGCTTTTTAAAAAAACAAACTGATCTGTGTTGACTTCTTCAAATGCTTGCTCCTTATCTTACGATATTCATTTGATCGCTCCAATCTCTTGCTTCTTTATAGACAAGAAAAACATTTTATGCAAAATATTTGAAACATATCGGTAAAACCTTTAAGAAAAAGCGTTTTAAAAAGTTTTAATTGGACAAAGTCACTGCCTAGTATCATCTCATGTCAAGCTTATGAACGCCTTTAGGGTTGATGTTTCGAGATCTATCAAAAAAACTTGTTGGAAAGATTCTGAAGATTGTTGAAGCTAGGCCATATGACTCTCGAAATGTCTAAAATTGTTGAAGTTGACTTCTAATCTTAGAACAACGTTGGAGATCACTTAAAGCTATTTCCAAACTTCTGATCATGCTGGATCTATTCACAGTTTGTCTTAAGTCTCTACTACAGTCATGATGAAGCTTTTGAGGCCATCTTTAAATCTCTACTGTCTTGGCGTATCTTTGAACTTTACATGAACCAATTATGGATATTTGAGATCTTTTCAAAAAATTTGTCCAGTTGCAAATTCCAATGTTGCTTTAGTCTTGACTTGTTGAAAAGATCTTCTTCTTGAGAATTTTTGAACCACTCTCAAAATTTTTATCCCAGATTCTATTGTTAAAAAAAATAGATATCTTACGAGAGAAATGATCGAGCTGTTGTGACGCCTACATATCCCGTTGACACATGAATTAGGTCAAACATAGTTCCCCTCTCAAGGATTAAAAGAAAATTGAGAAATTTTGATAAGAAAAAGACCGAGGCCGACACATACCGCCTATATATCTCATTTTTTAGAATTCAGGTCGAACGTAGTTCAAATACAAAATGAAACATTAATAAGGGACAGATGGTTGACCGAGGCCGACTACGTATCTTATTCTTGAGAATTCAGGTTAGACGTAGTTCATTACAAAAGATAATTTTTATAACTGCAGAACTTTTAAAAAGCTTACAAACAAATGATGCGATTACAGGAAATCAATTAAAAAACTCTAAATCTTTAAATAGCATAGATCTTCATAGCATCTTTATTGATTGACAACTTGAGATGAATGTGCATGTTCAATTACGACGTGTGATCAAACAAATTGCTTATATGTATCTTCTAAGTAAACTGTTGAGTTCTCTTTTTTGAGCTTACATATGATTCTAACTTCTTTGACACAATCATTCTTTTCTAAATTTACAGTTTTTGTCTCATCTGGATTTAACTTATCTTAAGTCTCAACCTGTTTCAAATCTTTTAACTAGTGTTTGAATATCATGATCTCCTCGTCATACTCTTCAAACTCATTTTCATCTACCCAATTTTGTTCATTCATCTTGTGACATGACATGATATTGACAGGTTAAAAAAATTAATTTTAACTGAAACAAAAACAAATATTGTTAGGTAGAAAAATTAAATAAAGCAAAATAAAATTTTAACGATATAAGAGGCTTTAAATGAAAATAAAGAAACACAAACATTGGCTATGACCATGAGTCATTTTGCCTTATTCGAAACATTACGAGGGAACTTAAAACATAAACAAGTAAAATTACATAAAGGATGGTTTTCGAGCCTCATTTGAACTACCATCAATTTTGAAAATAACATAAAATTCATCTTTTATCTATCAAGTTGAGCGAGAGATAAAGAGTGGAGTAAAAGTCTAATTAAGAACTTCCTCCATTGGCTCCGTGTCTCGTATGCTTGGTGTCTCGATCAACCCATCAAGCGCAACATCACTTTTTTCCATAAGATTTCCAATTCCTTCTCCAAGACTATCATCATTTCATATTCCTCTACCAGATAGGACGACATAAATGAGGCAAAGACTTTGGTGGAACATAATTGATCCCCTTCTTTTTCTGACCCTCTCTTGACAAAAAGCAACAACTTGATGAGATGTCATGCTTGTAGAATTGACCTTCTCACTTATGCTCAGAGAAGCTACCAATTTCTCAAGTTTGTCAGGATCAACTAGAACTCTCGACTTCACCATGCACCTGTCATCCTCCGTCTGTATCATATTAATAGTGATACCTCTACGGTTCTGTAGAGGATTACTGTTGAGCGCGGTACAATGGTCCTGACTACTTTTTGGACGATCAAGTCCTGGATCATATGCTTCAAATTAATATTTTCTTCAGTATCATGCCCAAAATTGTTGGAATGATACACACTTGCGATCTACTCAGTAAGATCTTGAGCTAGTATCGATTTGCTTGGGCCTGAACGGATGAACAATACATGGCGTACTCAATTGCTCAAACAACTTCATCTAGATTTCAATGAGAGGAGTAAAATTTCGAGCACGTTTCTTCTCAAGATGTGGACAAGGAGGATCATAATGGACTTATTGAGGTGGAGAAACTTCATGATAGTTTCAGGCGTTTTGATGGAGAGGTGTTTGACACTTTGGTTCAATCATATTAATGGTAAATCCTTCAAAATTTCACGATGAATCACCATTGTCATTAGAAGCGACAACTTGGCCAGTGACAATTTTTTGTTCAATAAAGTCTTAAATTTTATGCTTCAAGTTGATACAATCCTCAATGATGTGTCCAACACCTCCTGAATGGTAATCACAATGAAGATCAGGCTTATAAAGTCTGAAATTGACATTAACATATTTAGGATCAGTTTTTTCGTATCATACCAACCATTTTTAGTCTCTCAAGGATTTGTGTTTTTCTTTCAACCAAAGGAGTAAAGACTCGAGAAGGTTTCTTGAAAATTTTAAGACAAGAAATATTATAATTATTTCGTGCAAATGGAGGTACTTGGCATAAACTGAGAGGATTTTGGCGTACGTGCAATTGTAACTATTTCGTAAAGATGGAGGTAGGTTGTGTTTGGAAATTTCTGTATTGTGGAACTTGGTAGCTATGAGGGTTATTTAGGTAATTTGATAATGCAACTTGGTAACTTGATTGAGCGTTTGGGTAATTTGGCAATGGATCTTTGTAACTTGGATGATTTGGTAGTGGAGTTTGGTAAATTGGTTTGACATGGTAAGGATTTTGTGGAGCTAAATGGTAGGTTTTGGATTGTAAAGGCTTTCGAACATTGAGACAAACACGCCACTTTGATTTTTGACTCGATTCAAATGATTTAGAGGAAAACATCTTCCCATTTCCTCCTTAATCTTCCTTGGGATTCATCTTGGGGAGCCATTCAGATGATTTTTCCGGTCCTAAGACAATCTTCAATAACTTCACCAATTTTGACACTCACTGAACTTTCCTCCTAGAATGAGCAACATTTTATGTAGTACTCTATCTCTTGAATGCACACGAAGACTTCAATAATCTCTCTATTAGTCACGGGAGAACTAAACCTTGCGGCTTATGGTAGGAATACTCTAGATAGGTTTCAGTAGAATTTTTTTAGATCTCTCCACTAAGTATTGATCGGGAATAAATTCTACATTATAACCAAATCTTTCAATAAAATCTTTAGCCAAAGTGTTCCAACTTGGTCACTGCTTGCTTTCTTTAAAAATAAACCATTCCAAAGCTTCTCCTTCTAGACTTCGACAAAAAAGCCGCATTAACAAAGCTTCATCTTTCCCTACTCCAATAAGTTGATCACAATAAGCCCTCAAATGAGACAAAGGATTTTCAACTCCACTAAAAGTGTCAAATTTTGGTACTTTAAAATCTTCTAGAAGTTCCAAATGTGGATGATGATGTAAATCTTCATAGTTCAACCCCACAACGTTTGAGGTGTTTTAAAAATACTTTATAGAATTCATAACTTCCTCTGTGATGCTTTGTTCACTCTTTCTTTTTATAACCTTCCACTCTTTCTCCTTCTTCTCACAATGATCTAGTTTAAAAGGTATGGTAAATTGAGGGTATGATTTTGATGATGTTGGAGCATGACAAGCAACTTTTTGAGGTATGGATTGAGTGGTAGGTGGAATTTGGACAATTTTTTTGACCTTCTCACTTATGATCAGAGAAGTTACCAATTTCTCAAGTTTGTCAGGATCAACTAGAACTCTCGACTTCACCATGCACCTGTCATCCTCCGTCTCTATCATATTGATAGTGATACCTCTACTATTCTGTAGAGGATTACTGTTGAGAGCGGTACAATGGTCCTGACTAATTTCTGGTCGATCAAGTCCTAGATCATATGCTTCAAATTAATATTTTCTTCAGTATCATGCCCAAAATTGTTGGAATGATACACACTTGCGATCTACTCAGTAAGATCTTGAGTTAGTATCGATTGGCTTGGGCTGAACGAATGAACAATACATGTCGTACTCAATTGCTCAAACAACTTCATCTAGATTTCAATGAGAGGAGTAAAATTTCGAGCAGGTTTCTTCTCAAGATGTGGACAAGGAGGATCATAGTGGACTTATTGAGGTGGAGGAACTTGATGATAGTTTCGGGCGTTTTGATGGAGAGGTGTTTGACACTTTGGGTCAATCATATTAATGGTAAATCCTTCACAATTTCACGATGAATCACCATTTTCATTAGAAGCGACAACTTGGCCATTGACAATTTTTTTATCAATCAAGTCTTAAATTTTATGCTTCAAGTTGATACAATCCTTAGTGGTGTGTCCAACACCTCCTGAACGGTAAGCACAATGAAGATCAGGCCTATAAATTCTGAAATTGACATTAACATTTTTAGGATCAATTGTTCGTATCATACCAACCATTTTTAGTCTCACAAAGATTTGTGTGTTTTCTTTCAACCAAAGGAGTAAAGACTCGAGAATGTTTCTTCAAAATTTTATGACAAGAAATATTATAATTATTTCGTGCAGATGGAGGTACTTGGCATAAACTGAGATGATTTTGGCGTACGTGCAGATGTAACTATTTCGTACAGATGGAGGTAGTTGGTTTTGGAAATTTCAGTATTGTGGAACTTGGTAGCTATGAGGGTTATTTAGGTAATTTGACAATGCAGCTTGGTAACTTGATTGAGCATTTGGGTAATTTGGCAATGGATCTTGGTAACTTGGATGATTTGGTGGTGGAGTTTGGTAATTTTGTTTGACATGGTAAGAATTTTGTGGATCTAAATGGTAGGTTTTGGATTGTAAAGGCTTTCGAACATTGAGACCAACACGCCTCTTTGATTTTTTACTCAATTCAAATGATTTAGAGGAAAACATCTTCCCATTTCCTTCTTAATGTTCCTGAGGATTCATCTTGGGGAGCCATTCAGATGATTTTTCCGGTCCTAAGACCATCTTCAATAACTTCACCAATTTTGACTATCTCGCTGAACTTTCCTCCTAAAATGAGCAACATTCTATGTAGTACTCTATCTCTTGAATGCGCACGAAGACTTCAATAATCTCTATCTTAGTCAAGAGAGAACTAAACCTTGCGGCTTATGGTAGGAATACTCTTGATAGGTTTCAGTAGAATTTTGTTAGATCTCTCCACTGAGTATTGATCGGGAATAAATTCTACATTATAACAAAATCTTTCAATAAAATCTTTAGCCAAAGCGTTCCAACTTGGTCACTACTTGATTTCATTAAAAATAAACCATTCCAAAGCTTCTCCTTTTAGACTTCGACAAAAAAGCCGCATTAACAAAGCTTCATCTTTCCCTACTCCAATAAGTTGATCACAATAAGCCCTCAAACGAGACAAAGGATTTTCAACTCCACTAAAAGTGTCAAATTTTGGTAATTTAAAATCTTCTAGAAGTTCCAAATGTGGATGATGATATAAATCTTCATAGTTCAACCCCACAGTGATTGAGGTGTTTTAAAAATACTTATAGAATTCATAACTTCCTCTGTGATGCTTTGCTCACTTTTTCTTTTTATAACCTTCCACTCTTTCTCCTTCTTCTCACAATGATCTGGTTAAGAGGTATGGTAAATTGAGTGTATGATTCTGATGATGTTGGAGCATGGCAAGCAACTTTTTGAGTTATGGATTGAGTGGTAGGTGGATTTTGGACAATTATTTGGACCGGAAAAAAATTATGGAAAATGTTGGTAATTGGATTTTTCAGGAGTAGGTAACTTTTGGTGTGAGGAGATAGTATGATGTGGGTTAGGGATGGTTAAGTCAATGATGGGAGGGTTTGAAATGGTATCGTGGTTGAATTGTTTGGAAAACGTTCAAATGTTGGATCCGAAGTGGGAAATTTGAGTGAAGGTCTTTCGTTTGTGGAGTAGGAGTATTGGAAATGATGGTCAAATTCATCAAATCTCGGGTCTTATTCATTTCAACCCTCATTTCAGCAATCTGTTTTAAATAAATATGCAATAAACTTGTTTTGTTCAGCAATGGCAGGGTCATTCACAATAATTCCATTCAAATAAGTATTCTCAACATTTCAACCATTTTTTCTTTGACTTTTGACAAACATTGGTCGATGAAGGAATCTTTGGGGTCTTTGGACCTTGTGAAGTATGGTAAGTAATAAGAAAATATCACACCCATTACTGTAAACACATAAGAGTTGCTTCATTTGAACATAAATCAACCCACATATATAGAGAAATGACTGAATAGACATGAATTTGTCTATTGATTTTGAGCCTACTGAATCATAAATGTCGACTTGAGTCGAGACAAAGTCGATTGGATATTTCATTATCGTAATTCTGATTTTTGATTGAGATGTATCTCTAATTTCATTGTAAGAATTGGAAAATATATATAATTCTAAAAAATAGGGACTGAACCTTGAAAGGCTGCCTACGTATCTCATAAAAGAGAATTCAGGTCCTTTATAGTTCGAGACACTTAAATTTTTTCACTTTGACACGAAGAGTCTTTTTTCTAATACTAGAGTAATATTGGAAAAATGAAGTTAAAATTTTATCGTGAAACTAAAGACTCGAAGAGTATTGGACGCACCTTCAATAGTGACTTAATATTTGTGCTTAAGGAATCTAGAAACAATTTAAAGAAGAGTGAACTAGAATATCTCCAAAGAAAGCAATATATTAAAACAAGTCGTTATAGCGTATTAACAAATATTGTGCGTTTGAAACAGATATGTGACACTTTTCTGCCAAGGGTAGGCCTAACGATTTGAGGGATGTATACGTAAATTGAAACATTCTGTTGTCCCAATATACCATGTTGACACCCAATTTTGATCGACCATTAACCATTTTTAAGAATACTATTCGATTAAATACGTATTTCAAAATTTAGTTAAAGTTTAGAATTTAGTCGATTTTACTTGAAAAAATTATATATTTTAGTATGTTTACTTAATAAAATTATTGTAAATATTATTAAAATATTTTAAAATTATTAATGAATTTCAAATGTTTTAAAATTTAAATGATTTTCAATTATACAAAAAATATTTTAATATATGTAGTATTTTTTAATTAAATAGTAATTCCTATACTTTCCTTAAAATTATATAAATTCTAGCCTATTATATTATAATTTCTTTCAATGCTAGTCTCTCCAATCAAATTTTATTTCAATCATAACCCCTCTTTCATTTCAATTTAATTGCAATTGTAGCCATTCCATATTCAATCCAATCTGATTTCAATACATCTCATCTTTTAATCTCATCCATCTATTTTATTAATCGAATCTTTACCCTTCATCTCTGATTAAATCAACGTTGAGATCAAATCTTTCTTTTTCCTATTTTGAACTATCAAAGATCTAAACCTAAGAAGATTAACATTTTTTTCATCCTCTCTTCCTCCCCCTCTGCTCCAGCGGCCGCCCAACCATTCTCCTCCCCTTCCCCTTGATTCTCTCAATTTTTTCCGGCGAGACAGCCACCGGCGAGGACGACACTCGGCGTTCGTCTGTCTCCCTTCTCCTCTTATCCCTCTCTTCCCCTCTCTTCAGCCGACACCCCTCTCTCGCGTCACTTCTCTTCTTTCTCCCAGCCCCCTCTCCCTCCTCTCTCCAAATCAGAGAGCCGCCGCCCCTCCCTATCTCTGTGTGCTCTGGGGAAGACACCACCATCAAAGGCGGCGACACTCCCCTCCCCTCCACCCTTCTCTATCCTCGTATCTCTCTCTCTCTCTCTCTCTCTTCCCCCTATTTCTTTCCAGTGAAGGCTGTTGGTGGCAGCCGTCGGGCAGTTCGGAAACCGCCTCTCGTCTTCTTCTCCTTCCCTCTCCTGCCGCTCCCCTTCTCCTCGTTTTCCTCTTCTCCTCTCTCCCCCTTCCGGCTCTTCTCTCTCCCCTTGCTTCTTCTCTTTTATCTTCTTCCTTTTTGCAGGGAACCAGCCAGCTGCGGCCCACCAGCAGCCCGGCGAGGAGACGCAGCTCCGACCAAGCGAGATCCGGCAAAGTACAAGGTTTGGATCAATTTGAAAACAGATTTCTTCAGATCCGTCTCCGGTATTTTTTGAATTTATTACCCCCTCTGTTCTTCTTCTTTTAAGAGATTCATATTTGTGTATGTATGATTTCTTATTATTGTTTTATTATGCTTTATGATGTTTAAGTAATATACAACTGCTTATGATTTTGGAGTGGTAGCTCGTTGAACCTGCATTATGATACGACTGTCTTCTACTACAAAGTTTACTGATACACTGCAATATATGTCCGTTAGTATTCAAATTTAATTGCTCACTATTTTCTGTCCTTTAATTGATAATTTGTCTACCTAGCTTAACTATAGGGTAGATTTTTGGTAATTAATCAAATTGATTTGAAGTGTAACTATAGCAAAGTGTGATTGTTGTTGATCTTATTTTCCCTCTTGCTGTTTAAAGATAAATAAATATTGTTTTTCCTTATGAAGTGTAGACATATAACAAGCATTATGTTATAAAACCTTCTGTTATTATGGTAAGTTTAATTAGTATTTATTTGCATAGATTGTCTTTGTTTAATTGATTCAATTTTCTTTTTAATTGATTCTTCTCTTGTTATTAAGGAAAATATATATTACTTTTCCTAATTCATTCTTATTTGTTAATATTGGGTAACTTAATAATAATTTAAAATTTGATTTTAGCTCTTCTTTATTTAAAAGAAAATATTTTTACTTTATTCTTACTAGTTTATTTTTGGTAATGAAACATTTTAAATATTTTCTGATTTTTGGCTTTCCTTGGAAATAAGGAAATAGTATATTGATTCATTCCTTAATTTATTTATTTTCCTTATCTGTACCCCCCTCTTCTACTGTATAAATAGACCCCTTTTTATTCTTTTGCCACATATTTACATCTTGAGAAGAACTCACATCCTCCCAACTGACACTAACCTCATTAATTCTCTCTCTCAACACAAGAACTAGACTCCTCACTCTCTCATTTCTCTCTTGCTACTCTTAAAAATAAATTAAGATTCTGGTAAAATATTAAAGTGCTCTTCTTTGCTACTTTGCTTTTGTTCGAACAAAAATTGGATCAACTTGTTCTTATTGCTACTATTTCTTTTCTGCTTAACCGCTTAGTATTCTTAAATAGCATTTTACTATTAGTCATCCCTCTATTATTTTTAATTTTTTTATTTTGCATTTATTATTATTGTTGTGAGGAAGCACTCCTTATCTTTTCCCCTATGTGTGTTGATATGTCTATGCCTATGTTTTGTCCTTTTTATTTCTTATGTGTGTTGTTTATAAATGCATATATGAGAGTAATTGGTTACTATGAATATTTTACATATTACAATCATTCTTCCATTGTATACGTGTTACCTTACTTCTTCTAGCAGGTTTTGGACTTAAAGTTCAAGATGAGGAAGAGTGGCCTAGAAGAAATTTCGGACAAAGCTTTGTTTATTTTAATATTGTGTATATTTTCATCCGTTATTGCAATATCTGTATAACTCTAAAGCAACTCTCATATGTGAAGCAATTTGGGGATCACCTAGGGAGGGGAAATTATGTGTTAATCATTTTTTATTGCAAACTTGTTTGTGTTTAAAAGCATGCCTATAAGTTCATAATTTGTGTGATAAATGTTTATGTAATAAAATAAATTTTAGATCTAACAAAAATAAAAACAAAATAAAAATAAAGCAAATCATATTCGCTCAATCATTTAGTTAATTTTTCAATTAATGTTTGAAGTTAATTTTATCCAATTTGGCATGTTATGCATTCATATGTCATTTGAAGTTAGAAATCAGGCCTATAGGTCTTATTTAAATGTGTTGATTATTAAATCACTTAGAAATCATGTTTAACTAATTTTAGTATGTTCATAATTGAGTTGTTTCTTTACTTTGTCATTTTAGTATGTTAAACACCTAGAGATCATGTCAATAGGCTTGTAAATTTTTCAGCATATCAATAACTAAAATAAAATTCGTTGTGCATATTTTTTGACTTTTTATAAAAAAGTATAAATAATTCCTATTGATTATTGCATCTAATAAATTTACCATCTCTTGACATAATTTCTGTATTAATAAATAAATTTGCTATTATAAAATGCTCCCAATTATCTAATTTTTGCATGTTAAACATCGTTTAGAATAATTTCCCGTACTCATAACATTTTGCTACTGCTTCTTTTCTAAAAAATAATTTTCCGCATTAAATCTATTGTTGTTCTCAAAATTAATTTTTTGCCTAAATAAATAAAATTTGTTGTCCTAAGTTTTATTTTGCATTAATAATTAAATTCTCTATTGTTTTAAAAATATGTGTATGTGGATCATACTCTTTGCTACTTGAAAATAAAATAAAAAATCTTTTATGTCACTAATAATCGCTCACTCTAATTTTAATTCAACACTAAAATGTAATTTATGTCATATTTCTTTCCTTCATAATTAATCTTTGCTTTGTTATTATCACTTTGTATGCTCACGATCTTAGCATGAGATCTTTCACCATTATGTGTTATTTTGCAAAGCATGTCTATTTAAAATTTAGAGGCCAAATTGAAGCTTACTGTGCTAAAATGACCGTCTTGTCTGCCTTGTTTGTTTGACTTGGTGTCTAGGAGGGCCTTATATTCTACTTTGTCTAAACCCACCCTTTAAGAGTCCAATCCCTCTAGGACAATAAAGTTGGGACGATTAGGCACCTTTTAGGTACATTATGTTGGGTAGGGGTAGCTGGCCCTACGAAGATGATGACATCGAATCAGGCTTGAAAGTCAGACTTCGATTTTGTTTGTCCCTATACAGCGGCCTATCAAAAAATAAAAGAAAAGTCGAGTGCTAATCCAAAAAGTCTCTTAGAGTCTCCCTTCCCTTTTACCCCTTAACTTGTTTGTTTTAAATTATATTTATTTGTGGTAGATTACAATAAAAATAATAAAAATATTTGCTTATTTATTTGCCGCTTTTCTATCCTCTCGCATATCTCTTTATTAATTGTTTAGTGTATCTATTTTATTATTATCACATAGTCTCGTATGTTTAAATATTAATTAAGATAATAATGAGCCTATAACACCTAGTCTCACATGTTAGATTTAATAAAAATGATTTTAATTGTTAATATCTACTATCACCTAATCTTTATTAATTAATTGGTCAAAATAATAAAATGGTCTCATTTGTTTTATATTTCTTATCACCTAGAAAGCATGCTACTTAAATAAACTAATAAATGAAGTGACATTGATTGCTACTTGTAACCCCCACATAGATTGCATGAGATACGGTCGGGACCCACATTTGTGGACCTTGAGGGATGCCTAACACCTTCCCCTCGAGATAATTTGAACCCTTACCCTGATCTCTGGTTCGTTGACCTTAGCTAGACTTAGTTAGGTTAGATAGGTTCCCTAACACGCCTTAATTCGTTAGGTGGCGACTCCAAACTCAAAATCTCAAAAGAGTTGTTAGGTCGTGCACAAAACTCGTTTTTACGAAAAATGGGGCGCGACAGAATGGGGACTCTGCTGGGGATATTAGGTTCTTACCATTACGTGTTTCATGCTTATTTATGTGGGGTTTATTTTATTTTGGTTATTTAATTATTTGTTAGGTTTTTATCTTGTTTAGTTATCATTTTTTTGCCTTATTTACTGTCTTCTTTCCATGTTCCACCCCTTTCACTTTTCCATATTTGTTTATTACCATGTTTCAGCTTTTTCTCTTTTTCCTTATTTGTTTACTTACATGTTTAATCCCATACCCTTTTTCATTATTTGTGTGATTTTTTAATACTTTATATGTTTACTTTCCTTTATATATTTATGCTTATTTATTTATTTATTGTTTTATAAGCTGCTTATATGTTACGACTTTCCAATTTAAATGCTAAGTGTTTATTGCTTTGATAACTGACATTCCGCTCATACTTCCCTCAATTTGGACCCTCTTCCTTTTTTTTATTTTGTTTCTCGTGATGTTGTGCCTTTGCACTTTCACAACTACTCCAATTCTATTCAAATACCCATTATAGCGATTCGACATACCATGAGCCTCTCGCATAGAATCTCTTTCAAGTACGTGTCAAGCCAACTCTTAGAAGTCCTGGTTAGGTCATACATGTTGCATTAGCCCTAGGTGGTTTGACCCTTGGTGTCAATCCATATAATTATTAGCCACCCTATCGTCTAAAGGGCCCCAACACCCTCTAGACAAATTGCATATTTATTTGTTAACGTGATCATAATAATTAAATCAAGCCAACTTGGCCAAAATGGAGTTTAGAAGTTGTTTATTATTTTATTTGCAGAATCATGGATGAGTATGAAACCCCAAACACTCAAATGGTGACAGAGGTGAGTCAGAGACTTAAGACCTGGTGGATGGATATAAGGAGAGATAGGGAATGGGAGATTCATCAATTGCTAGGTGGCCTCACATTTCTTATATTTGTCACACCAAACCCTCACCTGACTAGGGCGCTACTAGAGGTTAAGGACCTTGTGAGGATGGTGTTTAAGTTTACATATTGCAATTTGACACCAACAATTGAAGAAATTAGCAGCCTTCCATACCATAAGTGTCAAATGATGGTACCTTATAAGCCGTCATCAAGGGAATTTCTAATAAGTATGGGGATGAAGTCTAATTCAACCTGGACTTCTTTAGACCTTGGGTGGACTCATTTAGACTTCTTATACTCACGATTTAGCCGAGATGATGGCAACTACGCTTATGGCTATGAATATGAGGGCTCCATTGAAGAATGGGAAAAGTATCGTCTGGATGCCTTTGCCATCGTCTTATTGGGATCCTTGATTTTTCCTAAATCAAGGAAAAGTACATGTCAAAGGTACGTGGTTCAAGACCTAGCTCAAAGAGTAGGAGAGCCTAGGAAAACCATAGTGCCCATGATCCTGTCGGAGATAATGAGGAGTCTGTTAGCATGTGTTGATGGTAGAATGTTCATCGAGGGATGCAACCTTCTACTTCAACTATGGGCTATCGATCACTTCCACAAGCGATATGACGTGGTAGATACCTATCTTGGTCAAGACAACAATATTGATAACCATCCAAGAAGGTTGGCACATTTCGCCGCGCCTGTAGGATTTGTGGATTGGCAGATATTTTTGATTGAGCTTGAGAGCCACCGAAAACAGTGGAAGCTTCATTGGTTGTCCACACCTAATGTCATAGTAAGAGGGGACGATCGATACTTCATTGAGCTTATTGGCTTAAAAAGTGTCCAACCATACGCGCCTCTTCGAGTACTTTGTGAATTCGAACAAACTCAAATCATACCACTCCGATCTGACATGGAGCCATTTAAGTATGAGTTTGGACTAGATAAACAACAAGTCCACAACATACTCTGACGACGGGAGCGTGTGTTGACCATTCCTGTTGGCGCAAGACAGGCTTTATGCACGCATGAGTACCGCATATGGATCTTGATAGAATCTGAAATCCCAATATAAAGTGGAGAAGGATACCATGGGCTTGCCGATGAAAGGGAAAACATATGGGCACGGAGTGTGTTGAACATGAGACAAGAAGTACCTCCCATTACAAGAGGTCAATTGGCGCCAAGTTCTTGGAGTCGATACCTCCGAGATTTCAGAATTTAGGATGATTTCTACCAAATTATCCCTTTTCCCTTAATTCATTTCAATTTTTTCTTAGTTATGATGTATTGTTTGAATTTTATAATAATGAAAGTTATTTTGTTTCTTTTAATCGAGACTCCAAATTGGCAAATAAGGCTTGAATTAATTATTGTGCATCACTTATGTGTTGCTTAGGCCTACCTCTGGCTCAACAAGGCTCCTTTGCATTTAGGGCGTTTATCATAAAATAATGTGTTTGATATCCCAATTTATGCAATATTCTAACTTGGCTTTGTTTTGTTTTTATTTTTTTATTTTCTTTACCCATTCCCAATGGTTGATCTGTATACCATGGTTTACCACACGCGATCAAAGGTTCATTTCCTGCTCTTCCGACTGAGAATTGCAAAGGAAAAGTGAAAGAAACTAATGCTAAGGTTATGTGCAAAACTATTAAAAATAAGTGTCTTTAAGATGAGTTGGTATTAAATCTTGAGCAGAAAATAAAGAAGTTAGAAGAAGAAGTGTTGGACATGCGCGAGTGGGCAAAGTTGTTACTCTCCGCCAATCCCATTTTGGATACAAACATGGATATATAACCTTTCGCAAGTCAAGTCACTCTCCAAAATAATCCTTCTCCAGATTACTCCATTTTTCAAATTCAACCAAGCTCCATTCAAATGCCCCAAAGAATAACTACTTTCCAAATCACCCATATCCTCCGCAACATCATGAATATGATCCTAAACCTCAACATCTTACTCCACACTTGCATCATCCTACTATGCAAGCCCCTCAATACGAAAGACCTCTACACCAAGTTCTTAGGAATCATGCGCCTCTCATACCAATTCCAATCCCTCCATATCAAATGTCTCTGTACCAAAGGCCTCCTATACCATATCAACAACCAACATATCCTAAACACAATGCCAAAGTCGTCACTCGACCGCATATCCGCAAAAAACTCTTCAAGGTTGAGGAGAGACTTGAAAAAATTTATACTCCTCTGACTGAGTCTATAGGTCAACTTCATGAAAAGTTGAGGATCGCTGGTCACATCGCTCCTATCAACGAAATAAGGATGACTAAGAGGGCATCGTTGATTGAACCCTCCAAGGTTTTTGCTTATCATTCAAGAATGGAAGGACATACAATAGAAGAATGTCGTGATCTGAAAGACAAGATTCAACAACTGATTGATGCTAAGGTCATATGTTTGGAGAACTTTGAAACAAAGAAAGTTCAAATGTGAATGTACCAAAGTCTACTTGATCCAGTTTCACAAATAAGGCTTGCGCCATTTAAGTTCTTGTTTTCCACATTCAGACACCCCTGATAACATATGGGCAAATAAAGTTGGTCAAAGCTGACCGTTCACTTGCTGCTCATGAATGTTCTTAATATCTCGCTTATGCTCTTCTTCTAATTTGGAACTACGTCAGACTTGATTTCGGTTTAAGAGGTGATACGTAGGAGCTCCTATGGGGGTTCGGTCTTATCATAAATTAAACTTTCATTTTCCATTTCTATTGATAACTGGGGAAGAATTTTTGAGAGGGTCTCAAAAATTCCATCAAGTTTCTACTTGCACATCTCCATACTGGGGAAGAATTTTTGAGTTTACTCAAAAAAATTCCATCAAAAATATTTCTTCTCAACAACTGGGGCAGAATTTTGAGAGGATCTCAAAATTGCTGAAAATCAAGACCGGGTAGAAAAAAATTAATAGAATCTCAAAAATTCAACAGTCAAGCTACAAGTACAATAGATCAGAATGACAAAAGTTCTACCCTGGGGCAGAAATTTTTAGGGGATCTCAAATTTTTCGACAACACTCTGAAGAACATTCTATCAGACACCAAAGGAGCACGCTGTGCCAAATCATGGATACAGATCAACCTCTCCCCCTTAAAACTAACTATTTTTCTTTGAATGCAGAACACAGGTACATATACAAAGGCAATTTCAACAATCAACATACCACTTTTGAGCCCGATAAATAACACTCGACCCTTACAATAAGGTGGACGCCCAAGCTATTGTACTCCCTCAAGCAATTGTTGTGCTGGAAAATTACATTCTTCCTAATATTGCATAATTTTCACCTACACCCTGTATTACATTGTTCCCGAAGAAATGTGTCATTGCATGTTCCCGATAATGCATGTGCCCGATAATGCATGTGCCCGAAGAAATGCATCATTGCATGTGCCTGATATTATATTGTGCCCTGATATACCGTGGTTTCACGGTATAATTAATGCTTTTTCCTTAAGTTTAGTGCGTCCAAAAGCCCTTTTTGTGCTAATTTTTATACAAGTTTCTCTTTGTTTTGCAGGAAATCTGTCCAAAGCCAAATGCGGAGATTTTGAGAGAGAAATGCAGAAGAGACCACCTACGGAGCTTATGACGGTCCGTCATGCCTGTGACGGTCCGTAGGTGGCAGCGTAGAGAAGCTGCTGAAGGAAGATGGGGAAGTCTGACAAGTGTGGGATTACGGAGCTTGTGACGGTCCGTCATGGCCATGACGGTCCGTCCTGCAGGTTCGTCGTGAAGATCAGAGAAGTGATCCCAGTACCCAGATTCCAAGAGTTGAAGTCTTTTGAAACGAGACCCTCGACGGACCGTTGTGCCTATGACGGTCCGTCACACTTGCCGTTGAGGGGAATGAAGAAAGCAGCAGAAGAAAATGCACCAAGTATGGGACGACGGAGTCCACGACGGTCCGTCATGACCACGACGGTCCGTCGCGTGGTCCGTCGACCCAGCCGCGTTTTGGCAGATTTCCAGCAATTAGAATTCTTGTTTAATTAGGTTTTTGTATTTTTATAAATAGTTCGAAAAACCTCGTTTTTGAGGTTAGACACCTGATAGTTAGACTCTGAGATTATTGAAACTCCGTATTCGTAAACATTGTATTGTGAGATTCTCGATAATCATTAGACTTTTCGTGAGATTATTGACTACTTTGAGAATTCTTGCAAGTAATTTTTGGTGATTAATCAAGCAATCTTTTGGACTTTATTCTTTCTCATTGAAGTAAGTACATGAATTCTTATTTAATATATTTGAATATTGTGTTTATGGCGATGAGTAACTAAACTCCATAACTAGGGTTGTGGGAACCATAGGCAAATAATGAGGTAAACCCTAGCTAAAATAACAATTCTAGAATAGTGTCTTGCATGTATTAATAATTCTTTCGCTTAGAAGTCTTTTTAACGGATGATCAACGTTAGAACTCGCCTTAATGCTACTTGCCGGACCAAGGAGGTAGATAATAGGAAAAGAATTATTAACATAGATTTAGTGTATACTATCTAATAGGCTAGTATTGATTGGTACGAGGTAGTAACTTAGTCAAATATCGAATACGATGCTTAATATGAGGTAACGATAAGGGTTAGGAAAGCAACACACGTAGCCGGACCAAGGTGCGGAGTGAGATTTTCTAGATGCCGGACCAAGGATTTAGAAATACATAACTTATCACTTTGCATGCAAGATACTAGGAAAGAATTGTTATAGTTAGAATTATCAAGTTATGAACCTGTGGGGAACACGTAAACCCTAGTTACTTTGATTAATTGATTAAAACCCAACTTTCAAAACTGTTAAGTGTCTCTTTCAATTTAGTTAGTTCTTTTTACTTATTAGGAAATACAAACCCCCCTATTTACATTTTTATGTTTTTACTTTCTAAGGAAGTTATCAACCGAACAATAGTAATAACAAGTTAAAGTTAAGTCTAGACTATTTTCCTCGTGGGAACGATCCCAACCTCACTAGTTGGGTTATTTACTTGACGCGACCGCTTTACTTCTCATTTGAGAAGTAAGTTTGAGCGTATCAAATTTTGGCGCCGCTGCCGGGGAATTTAGCTTTTAGATTAATTTAAACTTATTACTATAGTTTAGTTGATATTTTCTTGATTTTACTTTGTTTTATTGTTTTTGATTTCTTTTCAGAACTATCCTCCTTGTATGCCAAATACACGGAGAGGAAGAGAACCGTTGTTCCCCTACGATCACGAGTTAGAGCGTACACTGCGAAACATGAATCGTAATTTGGGAATCAATGATGAGGATCCAAACCAGAACATCCCAGCTCCGGTTGATGTTCATGGTCAGATGTTACCCGAAGCTCCGGGTGAACATCAACAGAGGGGACAGAATCCCGCTCCACGGCCCCAAGCATACTACAGAGGCTATGATAACATAGCAGATTCGGATGGGCCACTGGTTTTGCCTCCTCTACCCACAGGCCACACTTTTGTGGTAACTAGTAGTCTGATGCAAATGCTCACAGCCAGAGGTTTGTTTTCAGGGCTACCTTCTGAGGATCCACATGCCCATATAGCTAAGGTAAGGGCAGTGTGTAAAAGTTGTGTGGGGAGGCCTGATTTGGATCTAGATGTGATAGGGCTCAGAGTGTTTCCTCTCTCACTGACGGGAGAGGCTGCTATTTGGTTCACTGAGCTCCCATACAACTCCATCTTTACTTGGAATCAACTGAGGGATGTCTTCTTAGCACGCTACTATCCGGTCTCCAAGAAACTAAACCACAAAGACAGGGTGAATAACTTTGTGGCACTACCAGGAGAGTCAGTTAGTAGTTCTTGGGATAGATTCACCTCATTCTTGAGAAGTGTTCCAAATCACCGTATAGATGATGAGTCACTGAAAGAATACTTCTATAGGGGACAAGATGATAACAACAAAGCGGTATTGGACACTATAGCAGGTGGATCGTATGGAGAATGTCCTTATGCGGAGATCGCTGAAAAATTAGAAAAAATCTCCCGGAATAACAAAGCTTGGAGTACTAGAAAATCTGATACAGGGAGAAACACCTTTGCAGTGCAGTCCACTCACAACCCAGCCACAGATGATATTCGTGAAGAAATGGCTCAAATGAGAACTGAGCTTGGGTTGGTACTAAAACATGTCACTGGGGGTGCAGAAAAGGTTAATGCAGTCAACTACTTGGCTAAACCACCACCTCCAAACGATGAGTGTTATTATGAGGAGGATTCCTATGCAGTAAATGAACAGATGGGGGGTTTCCGACCAAGCGCCCAAGGCTCAAATCAGGATAATTGGCGCCAAGGTCAAGGGAACCAAGGTCGGAACTATGGTAACTACAATCGTGAGGGTCATTATGTCAGAGATGGAAACTACAATCGCGACAACAACTTCAACAGGGGTAACTATGGTAATAGAAACGACAGGAATGGACCCTATGTTCCTCCTCAAAATCGGGAAGTTACTCCTAGGGATGGTGGAGGTAGTATGTCACGAGTTGAGGATATGTTGCATAAAATGATGAGGAGGTTCGATGCTAGTGATGAGCACAATAAAGAGTTGAGAAATGATTTAGCGGGTATTGGGCAAAAAGTTGATACCCATGCAATATCAATTAAGCAACTTGAGTTACAATTGGCCCAATTATCTGCAACTGTGAACACACGGCAACCGGGCACTCTTCCTAGCAACACTGTCCAAAATCCGAAAAATGATGGACATTGTATGGCAATTACTACTCGCGGTGGTAAGCAAACCATTGATCCACCTATGCCATCTGATGAGAATAAGGTGACAACAGAATCTGATAAAGTGGTAGAAGTTGATGCTGAATTAGAGGATAACACTGCAAAAGATGCTGAAGTGCCTAAAAAGGTAACTCCTATGCCTAGGCCACCACCCCCATTTCCTCAGAGATTATTGAAAAAGACCGAGGATGGTAAATACCGGCGTTTTATAACAATGTTGAAGCAACTTTCTATCAATGTCCCTTTGATAGAAGCTTTAGAACAAATGCCCGGTTACGCCAAATTTATGAAAGATCTGGTTACAAAGAAAAGATCGGTCACTTTTGAGGATGATGATAGAATGCAGCATTGTAGTGCTATTGCTACAAGATCTCTGGTCCAAAAGAAAGAAGATCCGGGTGCGTTTACTATTCCTTGTACAATCGGGCTATTACATTTTGCGAAAGCATTATGTGATCTGGGGGCAAGCATAAATCTCATGCCCCTCTCGATTTACAAGAAGTTGGGTTTGGGTGACCCAAAGCCCACTGCGATGCGGCTACTGATGGCTGATCGAACAGTAAAACGACCTATAGGGATACTCCACGATGTGCTAGTAAAAGTGGAGTCATTCATATTTCCAGCAGATTTTGTTATTCTTGATTGCGAGGTCGATTTTGAAGTGCCCATTATTCTTGGGAGGCCATTCCTTGCTACGGGGAGAGCCTTGGTAGACATGGAAAAGGGGCAAATGAAATTTCGATTGAACAATGAGGAAGTGACCTTTAATGTTTGTAGGTCCATGAGGCAGAGTGGTGAGCTCCAATCGGTATCTGCTATATCCTACAACATGGGTGAGACATTTGAGACACAAATAGAAGAACGTCTAGGTGTCGAAGCATTAGCGGCAGTGATAATGAACTTTGATAGCGATTGCATTGAAGAGTATGAGTCATTAGTCGCGGCTCTTGACCGAGGTGATGTTCGGTTTAAACCGAAGAAATTTGAGCTTGATATGAAGAATCGCGAGTCCCCACCCGCGAAACCATCTATAGAGGAAGCTCCAAAAGTTGAATTAAAAGCTCTCCCACCTCATCTTAGGTATGAATTCTTAGGAAATGGTGACACTTTACCGGTAATCATTGCATCAGACTTGGATGAACAACAGGTTCAGAGTTTGGTGAAGGTACTAAAAAGGTTCAAAAGAGCCATTGGGTGGACCATTGCGGACATTATTGGGATCCCTCCTGGTATTTGCTCTCATAAAATCCAACTCATGCCTGATCATAAGCCGAGTATTGAGCACCAGAGACGCTTGAATCCTCCTATGCAAGAGGTTGTGAAGAAGGAAATTATCAAGTGGTTGGATGCTGGAGTAATCTATCCAATCGCCGATAGTAGTTGGGTATGCCCGGTTCAGTGTGTACCTAAGAAAGGGGGAATGACTGTGGTCCCCAACGAAAAGAATGAACTTGTTCCAATGAGACCGGTTACTGGATGGAGGGTGTGTATGGATTATCGTAAACTGAACTCATGGACTGAAAAAGACCATTTTCCCATGCCCTTCATGGATCAGATGTTGGATAGACTTGCCGGAAAAGGGTGGTATTGTTTTCTTGATGGGTATTCGGGGTATAATCAGATTTCTATTGCACCAGAAGATCAAGAGAAAACCACTTTCACTTGTCCATATGGGACTTTTGCGTTCAGAAGAATGCCATTTGGGTTGTGCAATGCACCCGCAACCTTTCAGAGATGTATGATGTCAATATTTTCTGACATGGTGGAGGATACTATAGAGGTTTTTATGGATGATTTTTCTGTGGTTGGTGATTCATTCGAGCGGTGCTTAACCAATTTAGCTGAGGTTCTTAAGAGATGTGAAGACTGCAATTTGGTACTAAACTGGGAAAAGTGTCATTTCATGGTGAAAGAGGGTATTGTGTTGGGTCATCGCATTTCAGAAAAGGGCATAGAGGTTGATCGAGCTAAAGTCGAGGTAATAGAGAGACTGCCCCCACCAATCTCTGTGAAAGGTGTGAGAAGCTTTCTTGGGCATGCAGGTTTTTACCGAAGATTCATCAAAGACTTTTCAAAGATTGCACACCCATTGTGCAAACTGCTGGAGAAAGATTGTAAATTTTGTTTTGATGAATCTTGTCTTAAGGCATTCGGTGAACTAAAAGAAAAATTGGTATCTGCGCCTATCATTATTTCCCCGGATTGGAGCAGTCCATTTGAGGTAATGTGCGATGCTAGTGGGGTAGCTCTTGGTGTAGTACTGGGACAGAGGAAAAACAAAATCCTTCACCCCATCTACTATGCTAGTAAAGCCCTAAATGAAGCTCAGAAGAACTACACAGTGACTGAGCAAGAACTCTTAGCAGTAGTGTTTGCTTTTGAGAAATTTCGCTCCTATTTGCTAGGTACTAGAGTTATAGTGCATACTGACCATTCAGCATTGAGATATTTGATGGCGAAAAAGGACGCGAAACCAAGGCTGATTCGTTGGGTATTACTGCTGCAAGAATTTGACTTTGAAGTGCTGGATAGAAAAGGGACTGAAAATCAAGTGGCTGATCATTTGTCTCGTCTAGAGGATGAAGCTATGAGAGAGTTAGGGGATAAGACTGACATTGATGACACTTTCCCCGATGAACATGTATTGGCTGCTTCACAAGACTTGATTCCATGGTTCGCAGATTTTGCGAACTATCTGGCTAGTGATATTGTTCCATCAGACTTGTCCTTTCATCAAAGGAAAAAGTTCATGTACGATGTGAAGAAGTTCTTTTGGGATGAACCATACTTGTATAGGAGTTGTGCCGACGGGCTTATTCGGCGTTGTGTGCCAGAATGTGAAATGTTGAGTGTGTTGGAGGCATGCCATTCTTCACCTGTTGGCGGACATCACAGTGGTATCCGAACCGCTCACAAGATATTGCAATGTGGTTACTATTGGCCAACTCTTCATCAAGATGCTCATGGGTTTGCTAAAGCATGTGACAAATGTCAACGTGATGGTGGTATTTCAAGAAAGCAAGAGCTCCCTCTAAACCCCATTCTTGTGATTGAGTTATTTGATGTGTGGGGTATTGACTTTATGGGCCCTTTCGTGAGTTCTCATGGGATGAAGTACATTCTAGTAGCAGTTGATTATGTATCTAAATGGGTCGAAGCCATAGCACTCGCAAACAATGAAGGGAAGAGTGTCACTGCATTTTTGAAAAAGAATATATTCTCTCGTTTTGGCACCCCAAGGGCTATTATTAGTGATGGGGGCTCCCACTTCTGCAACAGATTATTCAAAGGGTTATTGGAGAAATATGGGGTTCGCCATAATGTGGCCACTCCTTACCACCCTCAAACTAGTGGGCAAGTTGAAGTGTCGAATCGAGAGATCAAACAGATATTGTCCAAAACAGTGAACGCTAGTAGAACGGATTGGTCAAGGAGGCTTGATGATGCTCTTTGGGCCTACCGGACAGCATATAAGACTCCCATTGGTATGTCTCCATACCAACTTGTATATGGGAAAGCTTGTCATCTACCGGTTGAGTTAGAGCATAAAGCCATGTGGGCTATGAAGAAGTTAAAAATGGATTGGAGCGAAGCTGCAGAGCACCGGTTAAATGGGTTGAATGAACTTGATGAATTTCGCCTGAAAGCCTATGAAAGCTCAGCCCTATACAAAGAAAAGATGAAGAAGTACCATGACAACAAAATTGAAAAACGAGAGTTTATGGTTGGGGATTTGGTGCTTTTATTCAATTCCAGATTGCGCTTGTTTCCAGGCAAACTCAAGTCCAAATGGACTGGTCCTTACACGGTTACCCAACTATTCCCTCATGGAGCAGTTGAGTTGGAAACCAAGGAGGGCGTGCGGTTCAAGGTGAATGGACAGCGCATAAAAATCTATCTCGGGCATGCTGAATCGGCGAATGAAGTGATCGAGGCGTACCATCTTGATGAAGTCTGAGTAATCAAGTGTCCCCAGTCGTGCCGCGACATTAAATCAGGCGCTTGTTGGGAGGCAACCCAATACTTATCGTCTTTTTAATAATGGTAGCATTTTTTTCTATTAATGGGTTTTAAATTTGCAGGCACATCACCAGGAAATTCTGCAGAACACTACTTCACAGTAGCCACTGACGGATACAACGACGGACCGTTGCACATGCAACGGACCGTCGTAGGCATCCGTCACACCAGGTACGTAGTTCTGTCATTTTGAATATTAGGGCACACACGACGGAACCTACGACGGCCCGTCACAGATGCGACGGACCGTCGTCGAGGAACCGTCGCGTGATTAATGAAATCTACCCGACCCGACCCGGCTGGACCCTTTTCACAATTTAACCGTTGATACTTCCCACCCCCCCATATTCCACCCCATTTATTCCTTATTCCCCTCATCTCCCCTCTCTTTTCAACTTCCACACTTCCCCTCACTGCTCATTGCTCCCACGAATCACCTAAGCCTTATCATTATCATCTACTGTCGGTGTCTACCTTGCCAGGATCATTCTCCATTTGTCTTCTTCTCCATTTCCAAGGTATGTGTCTCTACATTTATACTTATTTATCTTGCATTTTGGTTTTGTAGTTAGTATTAGCTTAGTTTTTAGTCGTATACTGTTTCCTTTATCTGCTTATGTCTAAACCTAGGTTCAAAATGTTCATATGTGCCATGTTGATAACCCAAGCCATAGGTGATTTTGCTTTGGTAGTTTCTTAGGTCGTGGGTATGGACACATATAGGTCCACATCACTACACAACCATGTGGGCTCATCGGGGATGCGTAGGGTACCCCCCAGTTCTAACACTGCTACTCAGAACGAGACCCCGATGACGGCCCGTCGCACACACGACGGACCGTCATAGGGTCCGTCGCACAAGCCCTAGCACCCCTGCTAAACGTCGCCTGTGACGGACCGTCACACCCACGACGGTCCGTCCTGCACGACCGTCATGGTTGTCAGAGACCCTGTTTCTAAGGGTCTCTCAAAATTTTCCAAGTGTCTTACGACGGACTCTTACGACGAACCGTCATACCCACGACGGTCCGTCCTGCACGACCGTCATAATGGTCAGAGACCCCACTGATAAGGGTCTCCCAACATTTTCTAAGTGTCCTACGACGGACTCTTACGACGGACCGTCGTACTCACGACGGTCCGTCCTGCTTGACCGTCATGATGGTCAGAGACCCCACTGATAAGGGTCTCTCAACATTTTCTAAGTGTCCTACGACGGACTCTTACGACGGACCGTCGTACTCACGACGGTCCGTCCTGCTTGACCGTCATGATGGTCAGAGACCCCACTGATAAGGGTCTCTCAACATTTTCTAAGTGTCCTACGACGGACTCTTACAACGGACCGTCGTACTCACGACGGTCCGTCCTGCTTGACCGTCATGATGGTCAGAGATCCCTCCTTCAGGGTTCCTTATATATACATATACCAAGTATAACACGACGGACCTCATGACGGTCCGTCATAGTCACGACGAGCCGTCATCGGTCCCGTCGTGTGATACAGTTTCAATATTACTAACACACTATTTTCAAATTTTAATGTCATATGAGCTTGCCTGTCTTGTTTGACATTACTCGTACTAATAGTGATCCTTTGCAGGTACTATCTACTATGGCACCCAAGCAAGACCGAGCCTACGCACGCGGGCGATCCAAGTCTGTTGCCCCGTCTGCACGATTGATCATCGGGTCTGATGATGAGCGGGACCCTGAATATGTGCTCCCAGGCACCTCCGCCCCTTCCCGTGCTACACGTGCCCCCAGAGCCACACCCAAGAAGGTGGCGTCCGGCGTAGTCACTGCCTCCCAGTCTGATGAGGAGCGCACACTGACCGGCACACCCTCTGGGTCAGCCACAAACGAGGAAGGAGCGTCTGGCTCCTTAGGAGTATCCTGGTCCGAGGAAGCTTCAGGATCTGCTGAGGTTCCCGCACCCGCCACTGCTGCAGCGTCGGCCTCGTCTGATGAGGCTGACAGTTCAGACTCCACATCCGGCGCACCAGTTCAGGTCCCCACCCCAGCCGCTGACCAGCCAAACCGGTGGTGTGTCGACGGCCAGTTTCAAGTTTACTCCGACGCAAAGTTCTTGACCGATAAAGGAGTAATGACTCGCACACTCACCCTGGAGCGGCGGGTACTCACAGGGAGCCTTCCCACGATGCCGGAGATTCATAACCTCTTCACCAGGCATCGCTTAGAGTGGACAGCACGTCCATTGGGACGATACAGCGAGGAGATGGTCCGAGAGTTCTACGCGTCCTATGTAGCGACTCTCCGATCACAGATCGACAGGCGGGCTGCTCCCGCTAAACAGGCCCCATTGGAGCAGGTTCGAGTCCGGGGCGTGCAGGTTGACATTTCCCTGCCAGCCATCCGCCGGTTCCTATACGGCGAGAGTGCAGATGCTACTCGGACCCCCATCACTGCCGAGTTTGACTATCGCTGGCAGATAGTGAAGGATGGACAGTTCCTGCGAGAGTCAGCACTGAGGGAGACCACCAAGAGGTGGATGGCCCTGCACCTATCAGTCGACGGAGAGGGTGCCGATTGGGTCACCGAGCCGAAGGGGGCCATCAAGAAGGCCAACCTCACGTTCGTCGCCAAGTTCTTGTGGCTGCTCGTGCGTCACTGCCTTTCCCCCACAGCTGCTGATAACATAGTCACCTGGGATCGAGCAGTGCTGATGGCGGCGATGATAGCCGGCTTCGAGGTGGACTATGCATGGCTTCTCCAGGCAGTCATGCACGAGAGGGCATTCAAGGTCACTACCACCTACCCCTTTCCGTGCATGATCTTTGCCCTTTGCAGGTCTGCAGGTGTGCCCATATGGCACATAGATCAGTTGAGGACCCCGCCGGGTACCGTTGACGTCGGCCTCATCAGAGACGAGGCCAATGAGTTGGCCCCACGTCGAGGGCCCCGTCCAGAGCTGCCACCACTAGCTGATGATCTTGCGGATACGGTGGCCCAGGCCCGCACAGCTACACAGGCATCCACGGACACTACCCCGGTCGAGTCTATCCCGGGTAGTAGCACAGCCCCTCTACCGACACCGGCCCCGCTTGCTCGAGTCCAAAAACTGGAGGCACAAATGGCCACTCTTCTGCATCATATCCAGCCGTGGATGCAGAAGTCTATTGCTGAGTCTGAAGCGCGTATGGAGAGGCAGATGCAGCGGAAGATTGCTGAGGTTAACCAGCGCCTAGATGCCTTTGAATTGAGAGTATTAGCTCGACCAGCCCCTCCGGTAGATGTGTCGACTCTTCAGGCTGCAGTCGACAGTCTTCGTGCAGACATCGACACGATCCTAGAGGCAAGAGTGCCGGAGTCTGTCGAGCCTGCTGAGGATACTGTATTGGCGGCCCTGTTTCCTACTCCAGACATTCCCCCATCTTCCCCGAGAGAGAGTGCCAAGAGGCGGAGGGGTCGATCAGAGGATGAGGCGCGAGCAAGGAAGAAGGAGCGCCGAGAGATGGAGGCCGCGAGGAGAGCCTCACTTGCTGAGGCGGAGGCACACCAGATCAGAGCATCGCAGATAGCGGCTGGGGCGTCTAGCTCCCGCACTGTAGAGACAGCAGGAGGCACTACTGAGGGTGCGGTTGTTGCTGAGGACACCACTGAGGGTGTCCAGATTGCAGAGGATGTGGGTTCTGGGAAACCGGACCCACCAGCTTGTTGATCGACGGCGCTATGCGCCACAGGTTTGCTTCACCTACCCTTCTAATCTTTAGATTTTTTATGCATTGGGGACAATTGCATGCTTTTTTTTGGGGGTGGGGTAAATGGAAAGTGAGTGTTAGGGTGAAGTCTGAGTAGCCCAACTCACTATCCTCTTTTGGGGTTTTCTTGCCTGAGTTCTTTTTCCCCAAAAGACTGATTATTTTTTTGTTGAACCGGCATGTTTATATCTTTTGTACATAGTTTAATTCTAGAGCATGATGGCTAAAATGATATCCTGATAAACTGAAAATAACGCATGACTAGGCATAGTAACTGACAATTGTGTGGCTCTAAGCGTGAAATAGAGTTACACCATTGCATTACCCTAAGTCTTTAATTCAAACTAGGTGTCTAATAATCTGGTATAGTGATGACATGTTAAGTGAGAGTGAGGAAATTTGAATAGTCCACTATTGGTACTGAGCTAGAACTTGCCTGGTTAGTCCTGCTAAAAGTAAGCTGTAACAAACAATTAGGAAAGGATCATAGGCCCTTATTCAAGAAAGCCCATTTCTAACCCAAATAAAAGAAACCGAATGAAATTTTTCCTTCTTTGATCCAAATAATCTGAGCTTAAATTAGACCTTTCTTTTTCACCCTAACTGATCTTTTCGGGGAACAATGTGTTGGCCCTGGTCCCTCCTTGGACATGTGCACCTCAGCTTATGCCAAAAGCATAAGTTGAGGGTGGCTAATACAGTAAACAACCTTCGTTTTGGCCCTGACCCAACTTTGGGTATTGTGTACCTTGACTCATGGCAAAGCCATGAGTTGAGGGTGGCTATTATGAGGAATGCTCTGGAAAGTGGGGTTGAAAGAACAAAAGAGAGAGAAAGAACAAAAGTAAAGTGATTCAGAATTAGTTGAAAGAAAAGTAAAGAAAAAGAAAAAAATCACTTACACAAATGAAGAAAGAAGAGAAAATTTTGCAAAGGGAAAGAGTATGAGAAACTGGGCGAGATAAGATGATAAAAAGGGAAGGTTTAGCCGATATGTCAAGGAGGGCAAAAAGTCACTAACGTATACCTAAAAATGTACCCTACCTAACCCTGAGCCTATGTTACAAGCTAAAAAAGTCCTATCGTGATCCTAAGGGTTGTATAGCGAACTTAAGGCAGTGAAAATAAGGGCAAGCTTATGGCAATAGGTATGAATGAGTGTGACTTTGTTCTGAGAGCGAGTGTTGAAATGTAATCCTTATACTCAAACTGAAATCATTGTGTGAAAAATGAGGATTTTGTTCTAAAGTGAGGACATTAGTTGCAATACCAGAATTGTTAGCACCTCGGTGAGAAATTGAAGAGGATAGGTGTTAGTGCATGGTGAGTCTGTGTCATGTTCGAATCCCACAAAATTCAAGCCTAATAGTGATAGCATGCATAGATTTGATGAGATTAATCGGGATTGATAGCCAAATGATTGCAAAGGATAAAACATGAATACTATTGTACAAAGATTGTGTAGTGAGTCATAGTGCGTCGCTTGAGGACAAACAACGAATTTAAGTTGAGGGTGTTGATATACCGTGGCTTCACGGTATAATTAATGCTTTTTCCTTAAGTTTAGTGCGTCCAAAAGCCCTTTTTGTGCTAATTTTTATACAAGTTTTCTTTGTTTTGCAGGAAATCTGTCCAAAGCCAAATGCGGAGATTTTGAGAGAGAAATGCAGAAGAGACCACCTACGGAGCTTATGACGGTCCGTCATGCCTGTGACGGTCCGTAGGTGGCAGCGTAGAGAAGCTGCTGAAGGAAGATGGGGAAGTCTGACAAGTGTGGGATTACGAAGCTTGTGACGGTCCGTCATGGCTATGACGGTCCGTCCTGCAGGTTCGTCGTGAAGATCAGAGAAGTGATCCCAGTACCCAAATTCCAAGAGTTGAAGTCTTTTGAAACGAGACCCTCGACGGACCGTTGTGCCTATGACGGTCCGTCACACTTGCCGTTGAGGGGAATGAAGAAAGCAGCAGAAGAAAATGCACCAAGTATGGGACGACGGAGTCCACGACGGTCCGTCATGACCACGACGGTCCGTCGCGTGGTCCGTCGACCCAGCCGCGTTTTGGCAGATTTCCAGTAATTAGAATTCTTGTTTAATTAGGTTTTTGTATTTTTATAAATAGTTCGAAAAACCTCGTTTTTGAGGTTAGACACCTGATAGTTAGACTCTGAGATTATTGAAACTCCGTATTCGTAAACATTGTATTGTGAGATTCTCGATAATCATTAGACTTTTCGTGAGATTATTGACTACTTTGAGAATTCTTGCAAGTAATTTTTGGTGATTAATCAAGCAATCTTTTGGACTTTATTCTTTCTCATTGAAGTAAGTACATGAATTCTTATTTAATATATTTGAATATTGTGTTTATGGCGATGAGTAACTAAACTCCATAACTAGGGTTGTGGGAACCATAGGCAAATAATGAGGTAAACCCTAGCTAAAATAACAATTCTAGAATAGTGTCTTGCATGTATTAATAATTCTTTCGCTTAGAAGTCTTTTTAACGGATGATCAACGTTAGAACTCGCCTTAATGCTACTTGCCGGACCAAGGAGGTAGATAATAGGAAAAGAATTATTAACATAGATTTAGTGTATACTATCTAATAGGCTAGTATTGATTGGTACGAGGTAGTAACTTAGTCAAATATCGAATACGATGCTTAATATGAGGTAACGATAAGGGTTAGGAAAGCAACACACGTAGCCGGACCAAGGTGCGGAGTGAGATTTTCTAGATGCCGGACCAAGGATTTAGAAATACATAACTTATCACTTTGCATGCAAGATACTAGGAAAGAATTGTTATAGTTAGAATTATCAAGTTATGAACCTGTGGGGAACACGTAAACCCTAGTTACTTTGATTAATTGATTAAAACCCAACTTTCAAAACTGTTAAGTGTCTCTTTCAATTTAGTTAGTTCTTTTTACTTATTAGGAAATACAAACCCCCCTATTTACATTTTTATGTTTTTACTTTCTAAGGAAGTTATCAACCGAACAATAGTAATAACAAGTTAAAGTTATGTCTAGACTATTTTCCTCGTGGGAACGATTCCAACCTCACTAGTTGGGTTATTTACTTGACGCGACCGCTTTACTTCTCATTTGAGAAGTAAGTTTGAGCGTATCAATTAGATTAAGTTACCATATGCTTGGCCCTCATGTAAGCATCCACTAATATGAGAACATAAAAAATGAGATCAAATAGGACTTGTCATTGGCTTGTAATGTAGTCTTAGAGAAAGGTAGGATATTCATTTGGGATAAAGTGACTATTTCCTACTTAACATTTGCACGATGCTTTTTATATTTTTTTTCATTTTTGCATTTGACCTTTATTTTCTTGTAAGCTCTTTCTCATTTATTTTTTTTATCTTCCTTTTTTGATTCTCCCTCCTTTTTGTTTGAGATTTTTTATTTTATTTTTCTCATTCTATCTTTTTTTTTTTTGACATATCACTTTGTTATCCAATTTAGGTCTTTGACGTTATGTAGTTATTTCATAGTTCGTTCAAGGAGATAAGACAAAGGAATTAGTGCATTTATACACTCAAAATGTATATGCTAAGATGTGGTTATTCAAATAAGAACTTCAAGGTTCGAAATGGATGTTCTCTGGATAACATGTTATTTGGTAGGCTTGAAAGGCACAATCGAATAAAAGAAAGCCTATAATCCTTTCTCAAGTTTAATGTTGCTCAAAATTTTGTCTCAACCAACATTCGGGTCAAGTTCTAGATCAGCAAAATCACGGCTTTGAATTTTACGTCTAAAGCTCACCACACAATGCACTTGAAACAATGATGTCAAATTTATTTTATCCGTACCTTTAAACAAGATGATTTCTCAAGTATGACATAAATATATATAGAGAGATGCCGATAGAAGTCTATAGATCACAACAAAGTTGATCTGTCTTACCAAATAGTTTAACATTTTATTTTTTTTCTTATGCATAATCCTAAGCATGTTGTACCCAACCAAGTCAAAGAAAAAATCTATATTTTTTTTGCCCCAGTTTATGTGACTAGAATTTTTAGATTTTTTCTCGGTTGGACCAAACCTCACAATAAGGTTGCCTACGTATCTTGTTAAAAACAAGAATCAGGGCTAACGTAGTTTCAAAATATAAGTAAAAATATGTTTTCTTAAGGAAAAATTCCCTTTTTAAAATATACACATATTATTTCATTTTTTAATAATAATTAAGATATTTTTTGAATTTTGAATTTTTAAAAAGGATCACCGAACCCAAGGAAGGTTGCCTACGTTCTCATCAAGGTGAGAATCAGGTGTGTGTAGTTCGTTCAGATTGAACACATAAATAATTTTTGTTGGAAATTGTTGACAAATGCAATTCTTTTCTTCGTTTAATGTGATATAAGAAAATTTTTAAAAGTTCTTTTTGTGAACTTTACATTGTAAAATAAAAACCTTTTTTCTATTATTCTGATTTTGATTTAAAATGGTAAATTGAGTTATTTATCTAAATAGTTCGATGATATGTAGAGTCTTTCATTAAATCATATGAAAATGATTCAAACAATGAAGTCTATTAGGAACTACCACATTTGGTTTCAGTTATACAACTTAAACTCGTGGAAAAAAGTATCTAGACTGGCTTAAAAACGAGCAGACAACTCGAGTTAGGGAGTAGCAACGTATCGGTAGCAGCGCTTTACGGCTTTGTGCATGGGTGCTCCCTATCCTAAATATGTGTGACTAACAATCCTTCACCATGGACCGAAGATCCATTGGTTATCTTGATAGAAGAGGGGTGCGCAGTTGCAATTCTCATATTATTATTGTAGAAGACTCAGAATTGTTCGTAAGAGAAGACAGTTATAATCCAATTCAAATATTATCAAAACATTAAATAAATAAATAATTAGCATATTAAGTTAAATAAATACAATATCCAAAAGCGTAAATATATAAATCATAGTCATATATAAATCAATATTTAAAGCTCAAATTCTAGTTAGTGATCCCCAGCGGAGTCGCCATCAATCACGCCCTTTTTTTCTCTCAATATTTTTTTTAATTTTTTATTGTTTGAAAGAAAAAGTGTTTTTTCAATTAAAGTGACGTTTTGAAAAGGGATAATTATTATTTAGATTCGTCACTTGAAATTGAGTTTTGGTGTTCCAAGTCACCTTATTTAAATTCTAATCAAAAGGAAATTTGACTCGTTTATTAGTCTGCGAACTAGAAATCCGGGTAAGGAATTCGATTGACCGAGGGTAAGGTGTTAGGCACCCCTCGAGTCCCGTGGTTCTACCACGGTCGCTTCATTGACTTTGATATGACTAGACTTAATTTTGAATATTTTATTATTTAAATTAATAATAAAAATGTTTTTACTTTATTCTTTCATTTATTTTAAACTTTTTAAAATCGTCTTATTTATTTTAAAATATATTGTAAATTATTTTATTATTTTCGGTATGTGTCCATTTAAAATTTGAAACACTCATATTTATTTATTATTTATTTTATTATCATTATTATTATTTATTTATATATATATATATATTTAATGTTATTATGTGTAGAATTTATATAGGTGTTTAATAGTTAGGAATTTGAATTTGTGTAGTAAAAAAATTTTTAGAGTTCAAGTTAATTTAGAATTGTATTTTTTTAAAGAAAAAAAAATAGATCTAAAATAAGAGGTATATTTTATGAAATTTATAATTAATTTAGCCAAAAAAAAATCTAAATAGATTAAAACAATTTAATTTTTTTGACAAAAAAAAAACTTTGTTTTTTTTTTTTTCATTTTTTCCTTTTGCACATTTTTTAGTTACCCTTTTTAATTTTTTTTTTATATATATATATATTTTAACAACATTTTGTTTCTCTTTTCTTAGAGTTTTTTTCTTGTAATTAGCTATGTTTTTTTTTATCTTTAGTATATTATTTTATTATATTTCTATCTTCTCAAATTTTACAATAAAGTAATTTTTATTTATTTATTTTTGTTTTCCAAAATTTCTTTTATTTTTTTTCTTGATAATATTTGTTTTACTTTCTTTTAGAAAGTTTAATTTAAATCTTTCTTTTTACGTTTTTTTTTAATTTTATTTTTACCCTTTTTTAATAATTACATATTTTATAAAAATTTTATTCCCCTTTTGTCTTCTCATTTTTTTTTCCATCTTTTTTCACATATTTCGTTTTTTTTAAACTTTTTTTTTCCTTTTTTTTTTTTTTTAAATTTTCTGTTTCTTTAAAAAGAATTCTGTTTTTTTTTTGGTTCTTTCGTTTGTTGTTTTTTTTGCTTTCTTGTTTTTATATATTCTTTTGTTTTCTTTAATAATTTCTCAAATTTTACTTCTTCTTTTTTTAATTATATTTATTAATAATAAGTATCACTATTTCATCATGAATCTCTAGATGAAATTCATTTCTCTTTTTAATTAACAATTCTACTTAGATATTTAAAAAAATATATTCACTAATTATTTTTATATCCTAATCTAACAAGTCAACAATAAATTTAACAAAATCTTCTAAAGTGAAAAATAAACGGAAAAATATATGAATCTATTGAAATTTATCAACTCAATATCATGAAGAGATATAAGTTACAAAGTGTATCTTAAAAGCATAATAATAACAATAATAATAATGTAACAATAATAAATATGATACATGTGATTTGAAGAATTTCATACTATTGGAATCAAATTTTCATACAAGTAATATTATTTAAATCACGCGAGAATTTATAATTACCTCGCTGCAAAATTTCGTACCACAAAACAAGTTGTTATCCACGAATTTGGAACCAAGAGGAAAACCTCTAACTCTAACTTAATTCTTAAAAAAATAACCTCACTTTTCTTCTCTTTGCTTTTTTCTCTCTCTCTCTGTATTTCAATCTACATCTGTGTGTTCTCTATATCTCTCTGTATTTTTCAACTGAACGTGTCCTTTATAATTATTTTGACTGAGAGTCTGGTGCTAATTAAAAGGAACGTAATAGAGTGAGATTAAGATTTAATTTGAAATATTGTTGAGGGAATTATGGTTGAGAAATAATTAAATAATTATCCTACTAAATAACAATAATAGGAAAATTAGTTTTTGGGAGTTTGAGGTTAATTAAGATAAGGGGAAGGTAATATGAATAATTAGGACTCTTTTTTTTTTCTACCATTATTTTTTAAAGTAATTAAAAGTTGAAGATTTAAAAAAAATACCATAAATTCATAATTTTTTATCATTAAAGTAATTTACACAATTTATTTACTTTAAATATAACTTTTTTTAAAATTGGTGTTAAATCTTTATATTTTGATAAAAAAAATTAGGTGTTCACAGGATTAGTACACACTTGTACTTAGTATGGGTGTATGAAAGTACACACCAAGGACATGGATGATTAAGAAGAGCTCTCTCCTAACGATATGAATTATGGAAAGCCAAGTCAGTTGGACTTGCTAAATCAGATTAGGAAAGTCATGCTACGAGAGTAACATGCATCATCATTCTTTTTATATTGCACACAACACATAACATATTTCATATAGCACGTACTTATATTACAGATCATGCGTTCATATGTCTTTAGACCTTGGAATCACGGACTTAACATTAGGACTTCCCAAAATGAGAGCTCAACATATGGGACCTCAACTAGGGAGTCTTCTTTAGCAAACACAGAGTCTACTTCATTCATTCATACGTACTTCATTTTCATTTGTTCGTAGGACGGTGTGAACACCAACTATACCTAGGATGTTGTTTAAGACTCTCATCGGGTTCATTGTGCAATGACAAAGAATGACCTAGTGTCATTACTTGAGTCTAGTTCACCTCTTTATTATCTTATTCAAGCACCTTTGGTATCATTAGTTTCATTATCTTTAATACTTTGAGTAACTTCAACTTTAACCGACATAGATCATGTGAGCATCATGAAATCTGGTGTCTTTACCACACTGAAAAGAGGTGGAGTCACTTGCCAAGGTGAAACCAAAACATCCCTATCTCGCTTAGTTGGAAAAACACTGGCTAGTTCCCTATGTTGGAAGCATAGTTCAAATAATAGAAGATTTAGAGAGACCCATACCCACCTTAGTGGACAGTCTCATCTTATGGGAATTATGTGAACCTCCGGCCTTCCCTAAAGAAGACATCACCACTCATAGCTAGCCTATCGGTGCTCCGTTCAAAGTTCCTATTTACATCCAACTCATACATCATCGAAGCTTGCTTCAAGCATGAGGTAGTCATAGATCATTAGATGATTTATCATCTCTTCTTTATGTATTAAGTGTGAATTATCCTTACACTTACATATAGAGTGAGATTGAGAGTTGTCTCTTTATATTCAATACTCTCTAAGGTGAGTACTTCTGGTGACCTTATATTGGCATAGGTTAAAGCTTGTCTCACTTGCACTAGCCTCATATTGTTGTGTAACCTTGTTATTTCTTAACATATTTTCATTTCATCTTTACTCATCTTTCATTATTTGTTCATCGAATAGCATACATATGCTTTCTTGGAATTTACATTGAGGGACATGGATTCTAGGCGTAGATACATGTTGTCTCACATACATCTTAGGTTCATCATTTATCATATACATCTTAGGTTCACTTATTTTTAAACGTAAACTGAACTTATGAATCCATACGTACAATCCATGAGGCTTCGTTCATAAATTGTCTAAGTGATTCATACTTAACCAAGATTATATGGTACAAGACTTATGCATCTTGTAGGTATGTGATACGATCAAACTTACTTCTTAAATAAGAAGTAAAGTGGTCGTGTCAAGTAAATAACCCAACTAGTGAGGTTGGGATCGTTCCCACGAGGAAAATAGTTTAGACTTAACATCAATCTATTACTACTATTGTTCAGTCAATTACTTCCTTGGAAAGAAAAAACAATAAAAGGGGGGTTTCTATTTCTAAGTAAATGAAAATAACTAGCAAAATAAAAGGAGACAACTAACAGCTTCGAATGTTGGAGTTTAATCAATTAATCAAAGTAACTAGGGTTTACATGTTCCCCACAGGTTCATAACTTGATAAGTATAACTATAACAATTCTTTCCTAGTATCTTGCATGCAAAGTGATAAGTTATGTATTTCTAAATCCTTGGTCCGACATTTAGAAAATGTCACTCTGCACCTTGGTCTGGCTACATGTGTTGCTATCCTAACCCTTATCTTTGCCTCATATTAAGCATCGTATTCGATATTTGACTAAGCTATTACCTCGTACCAATCAATACTAGCCTATTAGATAGTATACTCTAAATCTATGTTGATAATTCTTTTCCTATTATATAACTCCTTGGTCCGGCAAGTAGCATTAAGGCGAGTTCTAACGTTGGCCATCCATTAAAAAGACTTCTATGCGAAAGAATTATCAATACATGCAAGACGCTATTCTAGAATTGTTATTTTAGTTAGGTTTTATCTCATTATTAGCCTATGGTTCCCACAACCCTAGTTATCGAGTTTATTTACCCATAGTGATAATTACATTATTCAAATATGTAATATAAGAATTCATGTACTTACTTCAGTGAGAAAGAGTAAAATCCGAAAGTTCACTTGATTAATCAGAAAAAGTCACCAACAATCAATGATAAAAGTCTCAAGATAATCAATAATCTCTCAAAGAGTCTACAAAATAATCAAGAGTCTCACAATATTCAAAGGTCTAAATTTGATCCCGAGTCTAACAATAATCGAAAGTCTAACCTCAAAAACGAGGTTTTTTGAACTATTTATAGAAAAAAAAAACCTAATTAAACAAGGACTCTATTTGCTGGAAGTCCGTCAAAATGCGGCTGGGTCGACGGACCTCGCGACGGGCCGTCGTGGTCATGACGGGCCATCGTGGACTCCGTCGTCCCATACTTTGCAACTTTCTTTTTCTTCTCTCTTCATTACCCTCGACGACAAGTATGACAGATTGTTACGAGCACAATGGTCCGTCGAGGGACTCCGTTTCAAAACACTTGAACTCTTGGAGTATGGGTACTGGGGCTACTTCTCTGATATTCAAGACGAACCTGCAGGACGAACCGTCATGGCTGTGACGGTCCGTCACGCTTTCCGTAACCCCACACTTCATCAGACTTCCCCATCTTCCTTTAGCAGTTGCACTACGCTACCACCTACGGACCGCCACAGGCATACGGACCGTCACAAGCTCCATAGGTGGTCTCTTCAGCATTTCTTCGCTCAAAAACCTCTGCATTCATCTTTGGACAGATTCCCTACAAATTAGGAGAAACATATATAAAAATTAGCACAAAAAGGCTTTTGGACACACTAAACTTAAGGTAAAAAAATTATTAATAATACCGTGAACCACAATATATCAACACCCTCAACTCAAAATTCGTTGTTTGTCCTCAAGCGACGCACAATACACAATCTTTGTACAATAGTATCCATGTTTTATCCTTTGCAATCATTTGGCTATCAATCCCGATTAATCTCATCATATTTATGCATGCTATCACTATTAGGCTTGAATTATGTGGAATCAGACCATGACACAGACTCACCATGCACTAAAACCTATCCTCTTCAATTTCTCACCGAGGTGCTAATATTTCCGGTTATGCAACTAGTGTCCTCACTTCAAAAAAAAATCCTCATTTTTTACAAAATGATTTCAGTTTGAGTATAAGGATTACTTTTCAACACTTACTCTCAGAACAAATTCACACTCATTCATACCTATTGCTATAAGCTTGCCCTTATTTTCACTGCTTTAAGTTCACTATACAACCCTTAGGATCACAATAGGACTTTCTTAGCTTGTAACATAGGCTCAGGGCCAAGTAGGGTATATTTAGGTTTACTTTAGTGACTTTTTTCCCTCCTTGACATATCGTCTAAACATACAATTTTCTATCATTTTATCTCGCCCAGTTTCTTATATTCTTTCACCTTGCTATTTTCTCTTCTTTTTTTTTCATTTGTGTAAGTAACTTTCTTCTTTTCTTGCTTGTATTTCTTGTATATTTTTTTTCTTTACTTTTCTTTCAACTAATTTTGAGTCACTTTACTTTTGTTCTTTCTCTCTCTTTGTTTTTTCAACCCCATTTTCCAGAGCGTTCCTCATAATAGCCACCCTCAACTCATGGCTTTGCCATGAGTCAAAGTACACAATACCCAAAGTTGTGTCAGGTCCATAAAAAGGTTTTTTTACTGCATTAGCCACCCTCAACTTATGCTTTTGGCATAAGCTGAGGTGCACATGTCCAAGGAGGGACAAGGGCCCGCACATTATTCCCAGAAAAGATCAGTTGGGGTGAAAAAGAAAGGTCTAATTTAAGCTCAAATCATTTGGATCAAAGAAGGATAAATTTCATTTCGTTTTCTTTAAATTAGGCTAAAAATGGGCTACATTGAATAATGGCCTATGATCCTTTCCTAATTGACTATTACAACTTACTTTTAGCAGGACTAACCAGACAAATTCTAGCTGAGTACAAATAGTGGACTATTCAAATCTTCCCCACACTCACTTGACATCTCATCACTCTACCAGATTATCAGACACCTAGTTCAAATTTTAGACTTAGGGTCATGCAGTGGTGTACCTCTATGTCATGCTTAGAGCCACACATTTATCAATTACTAAGCCTAGTCATGCATAATTCTCCATTTTATCAAGATATCATTTTAGCCATCATGCTCCAGAATTGAACTATGTGCACAAGATATAGACATGCCAGTTCAACGGAAAAAGTAATCAGTCGTTCAGGAAAAAAGAACACAGACAAGAAAACCCCAAAAGAGGATAGTGAATTGGGCTACTCAGACTTCACCCTAACACTAACATTCCATTTACCCCATCCCCAACAAAAAGACATGTCATTGTCCCCAATGCATAAAAAAATTTACATACTAGAGTGGTAGGTGAAGCAAACGTGGGGCGCAAAGCACCGACGATCAACAGGCTGGTGGGTCCGGATTCGCGGAACCCACGTGCTCCGTAATCTGGACACCCTCAGTGGTGTCCTCAGCAACAACAGCACTATCAGCAGTGCCTCCCGCTATCTCCACAGTTCGGGAGCTAGACGCCCCAGCCGCTAACTCTCCTGCTCTCATCTGGCGCGCCTCCTCCTCAGCAAGCGAGGCTCTCCTCGCAGCCTCCATTTCACGGCGCTCATTCTTCCGTGCTCGCGCCTCATCCTTCTCTCGGCCCATACGCCTCTTGGCATGCTCTCGAGGGGGAGGTGGTGGAATCTCTGAGGTGGCGAATAGGGTCGCCAACTCTGTGTCTTCAGCAGGCTCGACAGAAGCGGCCTCAGAATTAGGCACCCTAGCCTCTAAGATCATGTCAATATCTGCGAAGACTGTCGACCGCAGCCTGAAGGATTGACACATCAACCGGAGGAGCTGACCAGGCTAGCACCCGCAACTCAAAAGCGTCCAAGGCGCTGGTGAACCTCAGCGATCTTACGCTCTGTATGCTGAACCATTTTCCGTTCCAAGCGCTCTTCTGCCTCGGAAATAGACCTCTGCATCCACGGCTGGATATGATGTAGAAGTGTAGTCATTTGCGCCTCTAATTTTTGGACCATAGCAAGAGGGACCAGAGCAGGTAAAGGGGCTCTACGAGAGGAGCTCGGGGCAGTGCTACTACCCGGGATAGACACGACCGGGGTAGTGTCAGTGGACTCCACCTGCGTAGCCTTGCGGAACTGGGCTACCGTATCAGCCAGATCGTCAGAAGTGGGGGCAGCTTTGGACGGGGTCCTCTGCATTGATCCAACTCATTGGCCTCATCTCTGATGATGCCGACATCAACAGTGCCCAGAGGGGTATTGAGCTGATCAATGTGCCATATAGGCACACCTGCGGACCTGCAGAGAGAAAAGATCATGCATGGGAAAGGGTAAGTAGTTGTGACCTTAAAAGCCCTCTCGTGCATGAATGCCTGAAGAAGCCACACAAAATCAACCTCGAACCCAGCTATCATCTTCTCCATCAATACTGCTCGATCCCATGTAACGATATTATCAGCAACACTGGGGGAAAGGAAATAGCGGGCAATCATCCACAAAAACTTCGCCGTGAAAGTCAGGTTGGCCTTCTTGATGGCCCCCTTCGGCTCGGACATCCATTCGGCACCCTCTCCATCAATTGACAAGTGCAGGTCCATCTACCTCTTGGTGGTCTCTCTCTACGATGGCTCGCACAGGAATTGGCCATCTTTAACAAGCTGCCATCGGTAGTCAAACTCCGTAGTGAAAGGGGTCTGAGTAGCACCAACACCCTCGCCGTATAGAAACCGGCGGATGGCAGGCAGGGAGATATCGACCTGAACGCCCTGTACTCGAACCTTCTCCAGTGGGGCCTGTTTGGCGGGGGCAGCCCTCCTATAAATCTGTGATCGCAGAGTCGCTACGTAAGATGCATAGAACTCTCGGACCATCTCTTCACTATAACATCCCAACGGACGTGCTGTCCACTCCAGTCGATGTCTGGTGAAGATATTGTGGATCTCAAGCATCATCAGGAGACTTCCTATAAGGACCCACCACTTCAATGTAAGTGTCCGAGTCATAGCTCCTTTGTCATTCAGGAACTTTGCATCGGAGTAGACTTGAAATTTCCCGTCGACACACCACCGGTTGGGCTGGTCAGTAACCGGGGTGAGACTATGAGCTGGTGAATCGGGTGTGGATTCCAAACTGTCCGCCTCATCAGACGAGGCCGACAGTGCAACGGCGGCGGGTGCGGGAACCTCAGCAGAGACGGAGGCCTCCTCCGACCACGAAACTCCTAAGGATCCAGACGCTCTTTCTTCATTGTTGGCTGACCTAGAAGGTGTGCCAGTCAGTGTGCGCTCCTCATCAGACTGGGAGGCAGTGACTACGCCGGATGCCACCTTTTTAGGTGTGGCTCTGGCAGCACGTGCAGCACGGGAAGGGGTGAAAGTGCCTGGGGGCACGTACTCGAGGTCACGCTCATCATCCGAGCCAATGACCAGGCGGGCGGACGGGGTGACAGACTTCGATCGCCTGCGTGCATAGACTCGATCTTGTTTAGGTGCCATAGTATATAGTACCTGAACAGGATCAATATTAGTACTAGAAGTAGCAATAAAGACAAACAAATACAAAAAAAAATTAAAATAAAATGACATTTCTATAGTAACAGTGAAGCACGACGGGCCAGGTGACGGCTCGTCGTGACTATGACGGACCCTCATGGGGTCCGTCGTGTCGACTTTATTTATATGGAGAACCCTGAAAGAGAGTCTCGGACAAGTATGACGGTATGTGCAGGACGGACCGTCACAGGCACGACGGTCCATCGTAGGTGTCCGTCAGAGGACACTTGAAAAAATATGGAGACCCTTACGGGAGTGGTCTCTAACCATCATAACGATCATGCTGGATGGACCGTCGTGGGTATGACGGTCCGTCGTACTTGTCCATTTGAGGAAACATAGAAAAATGTAGAGAGACCCTTAGGAACAGGGTCTCTGACAACCAGAACAGTTGTGCAGTACGGACCGTCGTAAAGTCGACGGTCCATCACATATGTCTGTGGGAGGACACTTAGAAAAAATGAGAGAGCCTTAGGGATAGGGTCTCTGACAACCAAAACGGTTGTGCAGGACAGACCGTCGTAAAGACGACGGTCCATCACATGTGTCCGCTGGAGGACAGTTACAAAAAGTGAGAGACCCTTAGGAATAGGGTCTCTCACAACCAGAATGGTTGTGCAGGATGGACCGTCATGTGGATGACGGTCCGTCGCATATGTCTGTTTGAGGACACTTGCATAGAATTTGGCAGTGGGGTGTTAGAGCTTTTGGAACGGACCGTACGACGGTCCGTCGTGGGTACGACGTCGTTATCGGGGTCTCGTTCTGTAAATCAGTGACAGAACTGGGGGTTCCCCATTCATCCCCTAGACCCAAATTGAATTGGTAGTGTCTGAACCTACATTTGTCTAACCCAAATACCTAGTAAACTAGCAATGCTAAAGCACCTATTTCTAGGGTTATAAACACGTCAATTTCAATGATTTTTAACCTAGGTTAGACAGAATTTTATATAAAAGAAATGAACATATCAGGAAGAACTAGGCTAATACTAATTGATAAACGAAAATACAAAAATGCAAGATAAATGAGAGGAAATTAGAGACACATACCTGAGAATTGGAGAAAAAAACAAGATGGAAAGGTACTTGGTGATCAAGAAGACACCCACAGCAGCAACTCCGACTAGTAGATGATAACTTTTAGGACTTTGGAGAATTTTGGGGGAACAATGATCGGTTGAAAAGGGAGGGAAATAGGAGGAATAGTGAAGGAATGGTGATATTTTATTAAAAACCTCCATCCAGGTTAGGTCGGGTACGCCTCATTAATGACGCGACGATTCCTCGACGACGGTCCATTTCATATGTGACGATCCGTCGTAGGTTCCGTCGCGTGTGCCCTAGTTTGAAAATAACAGAAAGACGTACCTTGCACGAAGGATGCATGCGACGGTCTGTCACAATTGAAACGGTCCGTCACTATATCAGTCAGTGACTGTTGCAGAGTAATTTTCTGCAGAATTTCCTGGTGATGTGCCTGCAAATTAAAAACCCATTAGTAGAAAATGCTACCATTACTAGAAAGAAAAACTATAAGTATTGGGTTGACTCCCGAAAAGCGCCTGATTTAATGTCGCGGCACGACTGAGGACACTTGATTACTCAGCCTTCATCAAGATGGTATGTCTCTATCACTTCATTCGCCGACGCAATATGCCCAAAATAGAGTTTTATTAGTTCTCTATTCACCTTAAACCGCACTCCCTACTTGGTTTTTAACTAAACTACTCCATGAGGGAATACTTGGGTATTCAAGTAAGGGCCAGTACGTTTGGTCTTGAGCTTGTCCGGAAGACAAGGCAACCCAGGACTTTCTAAAAGCACCAAATCCCCAACCATAAACTCTTCTATTGCACTTTTTTGTTCATTCTCCTTCTTCATCTTTTCTTTGTGGGATATGGCGGATACCAATTGGAGCTCACCACTCTGTCTCATGGTCCTAAAAATGTTGAAGGTCGCTTCTTCATTGTTCAACAAAAATTTCATCTACCCCTTTTCCATATCAACTAAGGCTCTACCTGTAGCAAGGAATGTCCTCCCAAGAATAATAGGCACTTTAAATTCGACATCACAATTAAGAATAACAAAATCCGCCGGAAATATGGATGACTCCACTTTTACTAGCACATCATGGAGTATCCCTATAGGCCTTTTCACTGTTCAATCAGCCATCGGTAGCCGCATCGCAGTGGGTTTTGAGTTACCCAAACCCAAGTTCTTGTAAATCGAGAGGGGCATGAGATTTATGCTTGCCCCTAGATCACATAATGCTTTCGCAAAATGTAATGACCCGACTGTACAAGTAATAGTGAACGCACCCGGATCTTCTTTCTTTTGTACGATAGATCTTGTAGCAATAGCACTACAATGCTGCAGTCTATCATCATCCTCGAAAGTGACCGATCTTTTCTTTGTAACCAGATCTTTCACAAACTTTGCATAACCGGGCATTTGTTCTAGAGCTTCTACCAAAGGGACATTAATAGAAAGCTGCTTCAACATTGTTATAAAACACCGATATTTACCATCCTCGGTCTTTTTCACTAATCTCTGAGGGAAGGGTGGTGGTGGTCTAGGCATGGGAATTACCTTCATAGGGACTTCTACATCTATTCCAGTGCTCTCTTCTGCTTCACCACTACCCTTTACCACCTTATCATCATCCTTTCTCACCTTTTCTTCATTAGACGGCATAGGTGGGTCAATGGTTTGCTTACCACCACGAGTAAGGATTGCCTTATAGTGTGCATCATTTTTCGGATTTTGGACAGTGTTGCTAGGAAGAGTGCCCGGTTGCCGTGTGTTCATAGTTGCATATAATTGGGCCATTTGCAACTCAATTTGGTTAATCGATATTGCATGTGTATCGACTTTTTGCCCAATAACTGCTAAATCATAGCTTAAGTCTTTAATATGCTCATCACTAGCATCGAACCTCCTCATCATTTTGTGCAACATATCCTCAACTCGTGCATACTATCTCAACCATCCCTAGGCGTAACTTTACGATTTTGAGGAGGGACATAGGGACCATTCCTGTCATTTCTGTTACTGTAGTTACCCCTGTTGAAGTTGTTGTCGCGGTTGTAGTTTCCATCTCGGACATAATGACCCTCAAAGTTGTAGTTACCATAGATTCGACCTTGGTTCCGTTGACCTTGGCGCCAATTATCCTGATTTGAGCCTTGGGCGCTCGGTCGGAAACCCCCCGTCTCCTCATTTACTGCATAGGAGTCCTCCGCATAATAGCATTCATCATTAGGAGGTGGTGGTTTAGGAAAGTAGTTAACTGCATTTATCTTTTCTGCACCCCTAGTGATATGTTTTAGTACCAACCCAAGCTCAGTTCTCATCTGAGCCATTTCTTCACGAATCTCATCTGTGGCTGGGTTATGAGTGGACTGTACTGCGAAGGTATTTCTCCCGGTATCTGACTTCCTAGTACTCCAAGCTTTATTGTTCCGAGAGATTTTCTCTAATTTTTCAGCAATCTCAGCATAAGGACACTCCCCATAAGATCCACCTGCTATAGTGTCCAACGCTGCTTTATTATTATCATCATGTCCCTGATAGAAGTATTCCTTCACTGACTCATCATCAATACGGTGATTTGGGACGCTTCTCAAGAACGAGGTGAATCTATCCCAAGAACTACTAACTGACTCTCTTGGTAGTTCCACAAAGTTGTTCACTCTGTCTTTGTGGTTTAATTTCTTGGAGACCGGATGGTAGCGTGCTAAGAAAACATCCCTTAGTTTGTTCCAAGTGAAAATTGAGTTGTAAGGGAGCTGAGTGAACCATATATCAGCCTCTCCCGTCAGTGAGAGAGGAAACACTCTAAACCATATTACATCCAAGTCCAAGTCAGGCCTCCCTACACAACTTTTACACACTGCCCTTACCTTAGCTATATGGGCATGTGGATCCTCAGAAGGTAGACCTGAAAACAAACCTCTGGCAGTGAGCATTTGCATCAGGATACTAGTTACCACGAAGGTGTGGCCTGGTGGTAGAGGAGGCAAGACAAGTGGCCCATCGGAGTCTGCTATGTTGTCATAGCCTCTATAGTATGCTTGGGGTCGTGGAACGAGATTTTGTCCCCTCTGTTGGTGTTCACCCGGAGCATTGGGTAACAACTGACCATGTACATCAACCGAAGCTGGGATGTTCTGGTTTGGATCATCATCATTTATTCCCAAGTTTCTATTCATGTTGCGTATTATACGCTCTAATTCGCGATCGTAGGGAAACAAAGGTTCTCTTCCTCTTCGTGTATTTGGCATACAAGGAAGATGGTTCTGCAAGAATCAAAAACAATAAAACAAAGTAAAATTAAGAAAATATCAACTAAACTATAATAATAAGTTTAATTTAATCTAAAAGCTACTTTCCCCGGCAGCGGCGCCAAAATTTGATACTGGTTCCCACAACCCTAGTTATGGAGTTTAGTTACCCACAGTCATAATTAAAATATTCAAATATGTGATATAAGAATTCATGTACTTACTTTAATGAGAAAGAGTAAAATCCTAAAGTTCACTTGATTAATCAGAAAAATCCACCAACAATCAATGATAAAAGTCTCAAGATAATCAATAATCTCTCAAAGTGTCTACAAAATAATCAAGAGTCTCACAATATTCAAAGGTCTAAATTTGATCCCAAGTCTTTGACCTGAATGCCACGTACTCAGATATGCTCAAGTAGGGCCTATTTGGCAGCGGTAGCCCACCTATCTATCTTTGATCTGAGACTAGCAACGTAAGAGGCGTAGAACTCTCTAACCAACTCCTCACTATAACGACTCAAAGAACGCGTTGTACACTCCAGCCGGTGTCTGGTGAAGAGATTGTGGATCTCTGGCATAGTGGGGAGACTACCCATAAGGACCCGTGTCATGATGCCTTTATCATTTAATAACTTAGCGTCGGAATACACTTGATATTTTCTGTCAACACACAATCGATTGGGCTGGTGGGCAACTGGGGTGAGAGCACTACTTGGTGAGTCGGGAGTGGAATCAAAACGGTCAGCCTCATCAAACGAGGAAGACTGTGCAGATGTGGCAGGGGCAGGGACTTCGGCAGACTCGTAGGCTTCCTCCGACCACGAAATACCTAAGGAGCCAAATGCTCTTTCTTCATGTGTAGCTGGCCCAGAAGGTGTGCCAGTCAGTGTGCGCTCCTCATCAGACTGGAGGCAGTGACTATGCCAGACGCCACCTTTTTGGGCGTAGATCTGGTAGCCTGTGAAGCTCTTGATGGAGTGGCAGTGCTTGGGGGCACGTACTCAGGATCATGATCATCATCAGAGCCTATGACTAAGTGGGCTGACGGGACGACAGAGTTTGAACACCCACGTGTGTAAACTCGGTCATGTTTTGGTGCCATTAGAGATAGTACCTGTAAAGAATCAAGATTACTACGAGAAGGAGAAAACAAGATGAGAAAAAATAAAACAAAATAAATATAAGCGGTAAGTTGTAATGAATTTTCTGCAGTAATAGTGAAACACGACGAACTAGGTGATGGCTCGTCGTGGGTACGACGGACCGTCATGGGGTCTGTCATGTCTTACTTCAACTATATTGATATAGAGACCCCTGAAGGAAAGTATCTAACAAGTATGACGGCTAAGCAGGACGGACCGTCGTGACAATGACAGTCCGTCGTGGGGTACTTAGAAAAAATTATGGAGACCCTTAGGAGAGGGGTCTCTGACCGTCACGACGAATGTGCAGGACAGACCGTCGAAGTTATGACGGTCCGTCGTAGGTTTCCGTCTGAGGACACTTAGAAAAAGTATGGATACCCTTAGGATATGGGTCTTTGACTGTCATGAAGGTTGTGCATGACGGACCGTCAAGGGTATAACCGGGCATTTGTTCTGGAGCTTCTACCAAAGGGACATTGATAGAAAGCTGCTTCAACATTTTTATAAAATGCCGATATTTACCATCCTCGGTCTTTTACTAATATCTGAGGAAAGGGGGGGTATAGGCATGGGAATTACCTTTGTAGGCACTTCATCATCTTTTCTACTGTTATCTTCTACTTCACCATTAACCTCTACCACTTTATAATTATCTTTTGTCACCTGTCTAATTAGACGGCATAGGTGGGTCAATGGTTTGCTTACCACCGCGAGTAGTGATTACCATACAATGTACATCATTTTTTAGATTTTGGACAATGTTGCTAGGAAGAGTGCCCGGTTGCCGTGTGTTCACAGTCGCAAATAATTGGGTCATTTGCAACTAAATCTGCTTAATCGATATTGCATGTGTATCAACTTTCTGCCCAATACCCGCTAAATCACTCCTTAACTCTTTAATGTGCTCATCACTAGCATCGAACCTGCTCATCTTTTTGTGCAACATATCCTCAACTCGCGCCATACTATTTCCACCATCCCTAGAAGTACCTTCACGAATGTAAGGAGAGACATAGGGCCCATTCTTATCAATTTTTGTTACCATAGTTACCCCTGTTGAAGCTGTTTTCGCGGTTGTAGTTTCCATATCAAACATAATGACCCTCACGGTTATAGTTACAATAGATCCGAACTTGGTTTTCTTGACCTTAGCGCCAATTCTCCTGATTTGAGCCTTGGGCACTCGGTCAAAAACCTCCTATAGTTTCATTTACCGCATAGGAATTCTCCTTATAATAACATTCATCATTTGGAGGTGGTGGTTTAGACAAGTAGTTAACTACATTTATCTTTTTTGCACCGCCAGTGATATATTTTAATACCAAACCAAGATAAGTTTTCATCTGAACCATCTCTTCACGAATCTCATCTGTGACTGGGTTGTGAGTGGATTGCATTGCGAAGGTATTTCTCCCAGTATCTGACTTCCTAGTACTCCAAGCTTTATTGTTCCGGGAGATTTTCTCTAACTTTTCGGTCATCTCAGCATAAGGACACTCCACATACGAACCACCCGCTATAGTATCCAACACCGCTTTATTATTATCATCCTGTCCCCGATAGTAGTATTCCTAAAGTGACTCATCATCTGTACGGTGACTGGGGACGCTTCTCAAAAATGAGGTGAATGTATCCCAAGAACTAGTAACTGACTCTCTTGGTAGTGCCACAAAGTTGTTCACTCTGTCTTTGTGGTTTAGTTTCTTGTAGACCGGGTACTAACGTACTAAGAAAACGTCCCTTAGTTGTTTCCATGTGAAAATTGAGTTATAAAGGAGCTCAGTGAACCAAATAGCATCCTCTCCCATCAGTGAGAGAGGAAATACTCGTAAACTTATTACATCCAAATCCAAATCAGTCCTCCCTTCACAACTTTTACACACTGCCCTTACCTTAGCTATATGGGCATGTGGATTCTCAGAAGGTAGCCCTGAAAACAAACCTCTGGCAGTGAGCATTTGCATCAGGCTACTAGTTACCACAAAGGTGTGGCCTGGTGGTAAAGGGGGCAAGACAAGTGGCCCATCGGAGTATACTATATTTTCATAGCCACTGTAGTATTTTTGAGGACGTGGAGAGGGATTTTGTCCTCTCTATTGATTTTCACCTGGATCATCGGGTAATAACAGACCATGAACATCAACCAGAGATGGGATGTTCTGGTTTGGATCATCATCATTAATACTAAAGTTTCGATTCATGTTGTGTAGTGTACTCTCT